>JBBPJX010000443.1:0-15928 GCA_038088955.1 Neotropicomus parvogracilis | reverse complement strand
CACAACCCTCATGCCGCGAACCCAAAGACCTCAAAAACAGCGACACGATCCCCTCATCGCCCAACTCGATGCGGACGAGCTTCACGCAAAGTATGGACGTCTCTCCCAGTCTGGAAAGCGAAGAAAGCCGCAGAGACATGCCGCAGAACATGACACTGGAGAGGTACTCCACCCTCAATCATCCCACGATAACACTCACCGGTCTGTCAGGTCATTCTCGATCCGAAAACATCCCGAAAAATTTTCGAGCTTGCCCGCGATCAGCAAGAAGAGCTCGAGATACCAGACGATGAGGATGATGAGGACGATGAGGATAACGTGGATATGGATTCATGTAAACTGGGACCTCAAATACGCACAGGAGACGGCATATCTGACCAAAGCGACGACGACGACGACGGTGCTGGTGGAATGAGCGATGGTGACGATGCCGAGGCAATGTTCGTAAGTTCGATCCGTCGACGTTCGGATCAAGCTTCCCATGTCAAACAGCAACTAGACGCTGTCGACGTCCATGCACTAGACACCCTGCTTCCACCCAACTCGGGAGAACGGCGCACTCTGGCAGACGTTATTTTTTCTAAACTTGAGAATAGCAAGTCAGGGAATGTCACCTTGATCCAAAAAATACAACAAGGTCACTTTGTGGATTTCGCGTTTCAGCTAGTATCTTACGTGTCTCCAAGACAAGAAACACCCTGATCCAGCTTCGGGACTTGACCCCAGACTGGTTGAATCGTACTCAAAGTGTGTTCTTGTTTTATACGCACGATCCAACATGTAACGCGACGTAGGCTTGCGATCTTTCTCCGTGGATACAAGTCGGGACCATTGCCAAAACTATTCAAGGTCATACCTTCTCTCCCTGCTTGGGCACGCATATTAGCCCTCACAAAACCTGAACAATGGTCCCCCCATGCCTGCCGAGCTGCTACGAGGATATTTGTCTCCACTATGAAGCCCTCACAAGCACAGCTATTCTTATCTGTTGTATTGCTTGACGCAATACGAGAGGACATCCAGTCCAATAAGAAGCTTGATGTACAATACTACGAGTGTCTGAAACGTGCGCTGTACAAGCCTGGTGCCTTTTTCAAAGGTATCGTGTTCCCGATGTTGGAGGTATGGCTGATCCCTTCGGCCCCGACCTTCTTATACACTTGTTTGCTTAGGGTGGGTGCACGCTGAAAGAGGCAGCTATCATAGCTTCCGTAGTTTCCAAGAAGAAGGTTCCTGTCCTTCATTCAGCTGCAGCCTTACTGCGTATCGCACAGATGGATTACACTGGTTTGTTTTTATTGTTTTCAGCTAGAGTTTTATAAATCTTCTTACAGGTCCCAACTCGTTGTTTATCCGGGTGCTCGTCGACAAGAAGTATCAGCTTCCTTACAAAGTTGTTGACGCACTCGTGTTTCACTTCATTCGTCTTTCGAATACTTACAAAGCTCGCTCTCGAGGAGATACTGAAAAGCTTCCGGTGCTTTGGCACCAGAGCCTTCTCGCCTTCTGTCAAAGGTGATGTCAATGGCCAGCTCACGCATAATTGCTAGTTCATCGTTGTCTCAGGTACTCTCCCGATCTCACTCCTGATCAGAAGGACGCTCTGCTGGATGTTGTTAGGGTCAACGCACACGCTCAAATCGGCCCTGAAGTACGCCGAGAGCTGGTGAATTCAGTAGCAAGGGGCGAGCCTCGGCCAGACGCAGTCCAGGACGTAGACATGTCATGAGTTTACTCGCTCATGATACAACCTCGTACCCCAATCGTCCAGGTGGAAGAGATCATATGCCCCCATATATTCACCCTCCGATGCGATTCTCAACTATTGGCTGTTTTGCCAGCAAAAGGTCATGTGGCCCTGGTTAATTCCGAGTCCCTCATTCCCAACATCCCGGATCACACTGCCGACCCCTCACAATTTAGGTACACAGGTTACATGCTACACCCCATTTGACTCTAGTCATCGCCTTTATCCCACTGACTCAAGCCAAACATCCATTCACATCCACAGGATGGACAATAAGGAACAGAAGGAGATAAGTAACACATAGGTCAAGTGGCCAAACATGTGTTCTTAACCATCTAGAGAGCTCCTGATCCACGGTTCCACTACTTCAGCTGCTATTTGGTCCGAATTAAGCTCCATAAAAAACATATGCCCATTTCCACGGATCCCAATGCATTCCAAGCGGATATGTGTGACATTCACACCGGCCTCTTGTAGGAACTGGGCTGTAAAATCGTCATAAACTGCGTGGTACCCTGCTTCCGAGGTGACAATAAGGACGGGAATCTGAGCTAGGTGCACTAGTTGCCGCGGTGGGAAGGATTGCTGGAGAGAGGTATAGTTTTGTGCCTCCAAAACTGCAAACGGTTGTAGGTCAGAGGCAATTGAGACGGGTGGACTGAAGGTGAGAGGGATGTCAGTCAGTCCAAAGGCACGGGCCGGGTTTCTCTGAAAGATTGCTTCTTGAAAAGGGGGGCCATTGGGCTCAAGGGCGACTATCGCTTTAACCAAGTTTGGACGAGCGTCGCCCAAAATCCATCCAAGGTATCCGGACTGTGAGTGGGTGACAACGACGGCAGGCTGAGTAGGATCAGAATTTGAGTCAGTCCGGACAACTAGCTAGCCAATAAGACGGTCACGAACACCTATTTTGTCCAACAGCTCCGACCCAGCTGCTTTCATGAGTTCGGAGATTTCGACTGCAGAAGTAAGACCAGGTGCGATAGAGCGATAGAAGGCATCGAATACAGCATCGCCCTTGCATCCACTTCCCGACCACTGTGTATGCAAGGCAGCATGCGGCCAAAGATTATGCATTCTGGTGGCCGTAAATCGTGACTCGACGATCTGTGTAGTAAGGGTACTGGTTGGACCATCAATTTTAGACTGCCACGCAGAGCGCCCCCGGGCAGGTTGATTGACAATGTACACCTGAATAAATCAGTATGAGATTCGCCCCGGGCCGCCTATGTCATTGGGTGACTTTACTTCATAGCCTTTGTTCAAGAAATAATCCGACCATCCGGGTCGACCGTCAGGCGTGTTCAGCCAGTTCGTCCCTGTCATTCCATTCCCATGAATGAAGAGGACCGGAATGCGACGAGTAATTCGTGCTGGCGTTAGATGCTCAACATACATTTGGCCGTGATGAATCGCGGAGGTGCCATGGGGAACGTACGTTCCGCCGACATAAAAGTAGTCTCTCGTGTGCATTGCTTTGGCACCCACTGAAGACCGCAGATCGGCCTTGCTCAGTCTCGGAGGACGCCTAGGACGACATAGGAAGAATAAGTTCAAGAGTAGGCTCGCAGTAATGAGTAGGTTCAGAATTTGGTCAGTGAGTGCGATCATTAACCATTACTAATCAACAACGATAGTCCAATGCCCAAGCTGTTGAGTGCATTCGTTACTAGGTCAAATCGAAACTTCCGTCACTACTAGTCGACCCTTTTTCTCTTCGTGCGTCCACTCTCGTCGCTCGGTGCTCCGCGGATGGCACTCAAGACCTCCGACATCTGCCGATCCGTGGACGGTTGGGCCTCATGTACAGACACACGACCTACTGCCGCCGTCTTAATTCTGCTTCCCAGCGCAGCCTTGAAGACCGCATCAATTTCATCCTTGCACGCATCGCGTCTCTTTAAAGATTTTTGCGATGTCATCGAAACCGCCGGAAGGGTCGGCTGTGGCAGGATGGGGGAGCACTGACCCTGTTGAGTCGATGTAACGGAGCTGATTTTGTTGTCTGATTGCAATGTTTTCCACTCCTCCGGTCGCCGCTGTAGCAAATACAAGTTGAGGTTACGAGCGAAGAACTTCCCATAGAAGGACGCAGCGAGGAACTGCTCGAAGGGAATTAGCGAACGAGCGATTTTCTCCTATGGGGCATATAAGATTTGCATCGCACAGAGAAGACTAGACATACTCTCAAGTAAGGATCGGCAAAGGCCCAACAGCGATCGCCAATTCGACTTCCTATTCTGTCATCAACAAGAGAATGATAGTGTCCGATCAGAGACATGACGAATCGTCGCTTGGCTTTAAAGGGTACAGTGGGTGATTCGAGGAGGACATCGAGAACACGTGAACTTGTCACATTGTGAGCCATGCGTATAACCTCCTCCGTAGAGAGAGAGCTAATACTGCCAGCACGGATGAGCTCCCATAGATAAACGAATTGAATTTCCAAACCTATCAATGACTATTGAGCAATGGCATTCGTCAAGCCTCAGTAGAGATTGCAAGACAAGAGCACCCTGCAGTTTGGGTTCCCACTGACTGTCAGCTTGACCTCTGCTGCCCTGTTTCTTGCTGTCCACCTCTCCTGTGCTCCCCAACGGGCAAACGGCTTGATGCTCCTTCAAAATTCTATGAGAAAATGTGTGGCAGAGCATCGACTAGACACACCCCTGATGATTTCAGGAAGAGCAAACACGGAACAAGATAATTCCTGTCACCCGGACTTGAAATCCCGACAGCAGCTAAGGTGGCCTAACTGGGATTAACTCGAGAGTTCACTGAAGAATACGAAAGTTTGACCTCGCAAACATCATTTTGGTGGGTTCCGAGGGAGCAGGATCTATCTATTAATGCGCGTAAGACTCCTGTCCTGGAGGACTCTGCGAATTATCTATAAACGAAAATGATGGTTCCAGTAAAACTGGACTTACTGATCATCTTACTCCACGATGATTTGAGCTCTTCGAAGGTATCCCCAAGTTGTGTACCATCTTGTCGTTCAACAGCCCTAGCGACAACGAAATTCGCGGCTGGATGGAGTGCTAGCCGCCCAAGCTTGCCCTTGAAATACGTTGACCAAAGGATATTGAAAACTTGCACAGGACATCGCGATACTAGTGTTTCCAACAAGTGGGAAGCTGTAGGGTCTCTAAGCAGGGTAAGAAGGTAGTCGGATGGTTCAATCGAGGCGCTAGAACCCTCGTCTATACGTAATATGTTCATTAATTGGGTGAAAGGAGCAAAGCGATCACATACGGTATGCCTTGATCATGCCAACCAGTACTCGATCCATGAGGGAGTCAGGAGACAATGCACTACCATGATCCGCCTCGATCTCCAGGACGAGCTAGATTGACCTGGGCCTTGAGCAAAAAAGTGGGGATAAGTATATGGAACTCGCCTGCAACAACGGACAGGCTACTTTATTGGCAGCTAATGCTCGAACTTCGTTTGCGTCAAGTCCATCCCTTAAGACTTGCAAAAATTGGCTGGCAGCTCTGCGGAACGAGCCAGGTACTGCCCCGCTCGAGAGATGGTTCTCCTTGTCCTTGTCGTTACAAAAAACGGATTTCATGTGACCTTGTTTCATTTTCCATGACATACTCTTCTTAGACCGCACAGACTTCTGAGCTGAGTCCTCGCGGAAGGCGGTCGGACAAAGCAAAAGAAGTAAAGAACGCAACACATGCGATGCAAAGGGATCCATAATGAGTGAGTTGAAGCTCAGGCAAACTTCCTGTGGAGGGAAGTCAGATACCAGGACGTATATGAAACATGCCACTCACGTCGCATAAGTCTAGCACAAGTTGGGTGAGTGTCCTCAGCTCGCCGTTGTCCTCAGAAGTTGGTACATCTGGGAAGATATCTTTGGCCTGGGAGTGTCACCATCATGACGCTCTCTCAAGGGAGGCAAAAGTAAACTTCATACCTCACGAGAGACCGTGTCAGCAGCAACCGATAATATTGTCTGGCAGACATGCGAGGCAAACCTGTGCCTGAAGAGCGCTTCAAAACTACCTCCAGCCGGTCAGCCTGTACCATGAAGATGGAACAAAAATAGCACCCACTCGCCGCTTAGTCTGTCTAGCAATACTCTTAACACGAAGTCATCCATTGAATATACCATTCTCTCGAGAATAACAGAACAGTCTGGATCAGTAGCAAGCTGCTTCTCTTTCCCTGACATCTCGCCGAGAGCTGCAATAAAGAACACACGCTTCGCTTTAAGGAATACCATGGAAAGAATTAAGCGTTGGATGACAATGCTCCTTAGAAAACACACACCTTCATTATGATCGAAGGCATCACTTTCATCTACTAGCTGGATCGGGTCTTCCTGCCATGATTGAACCTGTCCATCGATGGTGCGGAAGTACGCCTTAACGTCAGGATCAACATATCCGAAAGGTGCCTCTGGGTGTCCGCTCTCTGCTTCGCGAGTAGACACTATCCAAGATGGCTTGTCGAGATGATTGTGAGAGTGATCGTTTGCTTCTTGTTCCCGGTATTCGTTCACCACTTGATGTTGCGTCCTCTTGTGTTTCTTTCCGCGTTTTCGAATCTCTCTGGGCATATTTGGGGTTTTGAGAAGAACATGTAGTATGCAGGCAAGACCGAAACAGGCAACAACCCGTAGTATGTACCAGTGTACCCCGGAAACCTTTGGCTCGAGTCGAGTCATCAATCTGATCCGTGACACTGCTTGCTTTCTCTGATGGCTCCTGCGTCTTGTGCTTTATGCGAAAAGGCTAAGGCCATCTTGAAGAGACCCAAGACTGGCCAAAATATATGCAAAGAATGTTTCTTCTACGTCTTTGAGACAGAAGTTCATCACACGATCAACGATGCGAAGTTGTTTAAGCCTGGTGACAAAGTTGCCATCGGTGCATCTGGAGGGAAAGGTGTGTGCTTTCTTGCATCGCTAGCGCATTACTTATGCGCGAGCATCAGACTCTACGGTACTCGCGCATGTCATGAAAACACTGAACGATCGATATAGCTACGGCTTGGATCTGTACTTGCTCTCAATAGACGAAGGGATAACAGGTTATAGGGATGATTCGCTGGAGGTGCACATGCTTGATTTCGTTCTCTGATGTCGCTGACATCACTCCGAACAGACAGTGAAACGAAATCAGCAACAATACGGATTGCCCCTCAAAATTCTTTCCTACGAAGAGCTCTACGGCTGGACAATGGACGCGATCGTCTCTGAGATAGGCAAGAAGAACAATTGTACATTCTGTGGTGTATTCCGACGGCAAGCTCTCGACAGAGGTGCCTCTTCCCTGAACGTGGATCACATCGTCACTGGTCACAATGCAGACGATATTGCAGAAACAGTGCTAATGAATGGTGTGTGCCATTCTTCTGGAATAACCCGCAGCTCAAGTCGTGCTGCAGTAATGCGCGGCGATATCGCTCGCCTTGGGCGATGCACATTGATCTGTACGCGAGGGGAAGACAGCATTAGGAGGTCCAAGCCTTTCAAGTATGCGTACGAAAAGGAAATCGTCATGTTTGTCTTCTGTTACTCATTGGTTATACGTCCGTCTCATTCTTGCAAGGTACGCATACTTCAAGAAACTCGACTATTTTTCAACAGAATGCATCTACTCACCGGATGCATATCGTGGACATGCCCGAACGTTTCTCAAGAACTTGGAAGTTGCTCGTCCCAGCACAATCATCGATATAATTCACTCTGGCGAAGCATTTGAAGTGAGGGAGGACGTGAGGGCTGGTCAAAAACTACAACGTAAGGTCAGGTGTCGAGTGGGTCTATTGCGACTGACAGCCATTCAGAGACATGTAAACGTTGTGGCTATATGTCTAGCAACGAGTTGTGCAAAGCATGTATGCTTCTGGAGGGTCTGGAACGTGGCATGGCAAATTCAGTGATAGTAAGTCCAACTTCACCGTATCATAGAGACCATAAGCTTCAATGCACTTCAGACCGATAGGGCCAGGAAGAAGTTAGATGCACTGGGTCCTGCACCAGACAATTTGCGAACTATACCTCAGTATCGACCAACTCACGTCCCCGTTTCCGTTGAACCGCCAAAAGACGGCCCAATAGCTTGACATTACGCAGAACTGGGACTTTCTCAAGGCAGTATTAGATCCATATCAGCTATACTCGAAAGCAAGGGGAAAGAACACGTATGCTCTATAGTAATGTGTCCGCTGAACATTTGCCCTAGCCAGACGGGGAAGTTCTCCCTTGGACGTCACAGAAAGTCCTAAGGAGGCGATCGCAGTTTCCCAACAACTCTTTTGTTTGGGCTTGTTCTTCCTGGGACTGGTTGATTCTACTCGTCCCGACATACTCGCGACCCCACCGATCTGTCATAGAAATGTAAACAATGCCCGGTTCAGCATCCTCCTTTGCACCCATTGAACCTCCCGTGCCACTGACGCCAGGCAGGCGCCCAATGCCAACGAGCGACAAATAAACTGCAGATATAGCTGCCTTGAAGACGCTAATTGGGTGGTTGGGAGATCCCAAGAATCTTGCCTGATAGAATGACCATTAAAGAGATGTACCTCTTGATTTCTGATACTGCTCACGATGTAGAAGGTTACGAACATGCAAAACGACTTGAATGTCCCGAGAAGAGCTGTGGCTATACTTGTGCCAGCTACTCCAGGATACGCTATGAGGTGTCTCACGGCTGGTGTACCATCCGGCTGGCCACGAATCCCCTCTCGATCCAAGTGCAGAGACAACATATTCATCTGGTACTTGGAACACTGATATGAATGTTCAGACTTGATTAATTGCCAGTCTTTCGTGTCATAGAACTCGGAACTAGCTTCGTGTGATGAGATCCACACTACTCGAGCGCCAGGGATTGCTGTATACTTGGTCAACATGGGTTCTAAGGCTCGAAACTAACAAGAGATCAGTGTCGTACGAATACGACTAAGTGGAGCACATACCAAAGCATAGTGACCAAACACATTGCATTGCCATACCCAGCCCAGTCCGTCTTGGCTCATGTCTCCAGCACGCTGAAGGAAGAATCTCGGTGATGTGACTGCAGAGATCCAATCCGTTAGCAGTTGCTGAAACGCCAGAGGCCAAACAATCCTCGTAAAGCAGGCTAATCCTGCGTTGCAGATGAGGTGCGAAACATATGGGTAACTACGACGGGTCAGTCTGGCGACTAGGTGCACATAAGGAACCTACCTTTGAGCAATCTCGTCTGCAAAGTGAAATACGCTCTGGATGTCGGCCAAGTCGATGCTGTGTATAGCTATGTGCAAATTTTTCCGAAATATCTCGGCGTGGCCGTTGTAGTCCGGCGAGCGCTTGGCACGGCGAACCAGTTCGTCCGCAATGCCACAGAGTTTAGCTCGAGCAGCTTCCGCGCGTTGTTTGCTTCTGCAAGCCAGTATGAGCGTAAGACCATCACAGTCCAACTCCAGTTGATTTGACACTGGGTGTCGACCGCCGTCTAACAGCTGGAAAATAAGACGGTGGCAAATGCCAAAACCGACACCACTGCGAACCATTTGGGAGTGAGTTGCCCAGACCTGCACATATCAACAGAATACCCGTACGTGTTAGCGCCTGTGACGATGACGATGGGACGCGGGCTCTGTGGAAGCATGATGACCAGTCACAACAAGCGAGCCCAGGACGCGGATAATGTTAACGCGGCTGGCTAATTATACTCTTAAGGCTACAAAGCGAAACAAACTGTCGCGTTTACCCCGCCATGTTTTGGCTGGTTCGGGATCGACCTGCATGAGCTATCCGTTACGACGCGTACTCGTACTCAGGACATCCACGTGTCTTACGACCACTCACGACCACCATACGGTTCGCAGGCGCAAGTCATGCATTCGTCCGGTGGGATATTTCATCACGCTCGACTAGGCAGGAAGAATCACCCAAGAACTATGCGTCATGTTTCTTTTTCTTGGGAGAGTCTCCAGCGGCAATCGTTGCTCGGGATTTCTCTGCCTTGAGAGCTTTCTTTCTTTCTTTCCTTGCCTTCCGCCCGGCTTCCGTCTCACCGTCCTCCTACACATACGCTCAGCGAGCAAACAGAGAGATCACGGACAAATGTTGACCTTGGCTCCATTGGCATCTGTTTGATTATGTCCCTCACTTTCTCGCCGTTTCCTTTTTTTCTCCTTCTTGCTTTCTTTTGATTCCTCGTCAACATCCATCTTGTCGGCGTCCGACTCAGCAGTCCTTTCCTTTTCGGCCTTCCGCTTCGCTCTCCGCTCCTCCTTCGCCTTCTTCTTTTCAGCCTTCACGTCTAGGACCGCTTCAACAGCCAACTCAAGTGGCTCACGTTGTGTAGAGACGAGGTCAACAGCATCAGCAGCTGTGTTGTACATCTTCGTGTCACCTTTCATCGTAATTTTTTGTTGCTTCTTGCCATCATCTACATATCGTCGAACACCAGAGAGGTCGTTTTGATGTTCTAGTGCGCGCAACCGGGATTCCAATTTTGCACGATTCTCGAGACCAACAGAGGGTGCTTGATCCTCCGACTTGCCGTCTGCGTCGGTGAGAGCATCGACGCGGATTGAGAGTGCGGCTTTCGTCGCAACCATACGCGCCATCTATATGATACACATCAGACATTAAATGAAATCCCAAGTTTGTAGCTCACTTTTCCTTTCAGCTTCGGAGGGGCTTGGCCAATCAATGACGCCTGTAGGCTCTGCAATCAGTTGGGAGCAAAAGTAAGGAAGCAAGTACCGCACATGGTAAATGAGTCCGTATTTTGGGGTATCATGTTTCGTTTTCAGTGCGCGAAAGAGTGCTTTCTCAGCACCAAGAATTTGAACTGTGGAGGCCGGGTGCTTCGCCAGGCTCAGAAGGCTCCCAGCGTGTGATATCAGCCTTGCACCGACAAGATCACCAACAAGAGCCGTGAGGTTTGGTGCGACAGCATTCATACGATTGCGCAAATATTCTGCAAGTTGGGTACGGTAAGCAGAAATAGAGATCACTTGGTCACACAGAGCGTGTATGTGTGATATGTCGCTGTCTGAAATTTCTGTACCCATTGAAATTTCGGCAGCAGCTTTAAGGACCGCTTCTAGGTCCTCCGGCAAGATGGCTTCGAACGACGTCGTTACTGCATTGGTACGGAAACCCATAGCTCGGACGACTTTTGCATACGCGAGGTTATCCGAAATTATTTTAGCCATTTCGGGGAAATGCCATCCGTACCATTCCTTCAAGGAGTCAATAAAAAGGCCGGATTTAAGTGCAGTCTACCCACTTTGACACGCATGGCATAAATATTTATTTCCTTGTCCAAGTCGTCGAGGAGAGCAATAGCTTGTACTATCATTGTGTCGACTTTGTTCGGAGAGAATTTTAGCTTGAAGCTGGGATCTACATGAATAGTGGGAGGCACGCAATGATGGTCGGACTTACCGAGATAATGAGTGACTTAAACCCAAGCTCATGGTCGCGAGATCCTTTGGGTCGAGACCGTCCATCAAAGCTGCTATTTGAGATCGAATGCCTCTCCATAAGTCGCTGTGGTCATCAGCTGACAATGCAGAGACTTTGATACCCAATTTCTTTGATATAGAGTGGGCTGGAAGGTATATGAACATATGAGACGAGAGATAGCTGCTCCACGTACCTAAACGAGGATCTATCACCACCAAAGATTCCTTTCCCTTTCCCTTGTCCACGACTTCGTCCGACAAGAATTTCTTTAGACCTTTCCCCAATTTCCCGTCCTGGACGGCCGTGAGATCCTCGACCGCAGTTGCCGTCGATGTAAAGCGATGTAAAGCCTTCAGCTTGAGCCTTTGAAGTTAGATTCGACGCGTTAGCTACCGAACGGAGGTGACATAAGGTCGACGTACAACTTGTTTGCTCTCTCTGGTGTCTCGAACTCCCTATATAGATCGGCTGAATCGAGTTTCGCTGAGTCGGTCAGTTTGAAGAGGCAGTAGCCCATAGCGGTCTCGTACAGGACCAGCATTTTGAGATATAACTCTGAACAGAGTGAATGAGAGATTTCCTGCGCGTTTTTCGAGCGTGGTAACCCAAACCGCGAAAGGCAATGAATGAATGAGTTGGTCGGAGCGACTCCGAGATTGACTTCACACTACTGTCCTTAGCAATCTCATCCATCCAGACGGGTGTCTCAGAGCTACTTCATCGTGGGCAGCGATGTCCCTTTCAACTGACGAACCTTTTTGCCGCTGCGTCCTAACGGCCTTTTGTTTTCCAATCTCAGTGATCACGCCAAACAACCCACCATTTGTGACACGCCAATTTGTTCTTAGGCAAGAGGGACCCAGCCCAGCGTAGGTCTAGCATCTAGCACACACACGGGTCATCAACATGCACTGGTCACATTGTGGATGTGGACCAATAGGGCCGGCACCTTATCTTCTCCAGACACGCCGTCACGAGTCTATAGCCCCTGGGCCGCAACGCACCTCTTCCATCGACTTGTTGCTTGAAAATAGAGTACAGTCCTTTGTTTCACTTGATGAATACAAATACGCCAGGTCTTGTGGCATCGATATCACGAAATTTTTCATTAACAGTACAAACATTTCATTTATATCACCCGTGAGTCAATCCGCTGGTGTACCATCGGATGGACAGTTTTCACGATAATCACAGCGTCAAGTACGGGTGCTAACCTTCAAACAACTCACTGGACCCCCCTTTCATCCGTCCAGGCATGAACGAGACCCAATGTCTACCTTGGACCTCCTCTTCCAAACTATCAGCACATGTGTGAAATCAAGGTGGTGGTGATAAGTGGTATCAACCCCAACCCTGTTATCATGCTGCCAGGGTGCCATACAGTGGTGCGTAAATATTGCATCGAACGATCTGATCAATTGGGTTTGCGAGTTTACGGTGGAGTTCTGTTATGAGCATTTCAGATGGTCCTACTTGGGTGTACGTCTCACCTCGTTGCGAGTTGAAAATATATTCAGGAGGTCTTGTATATGGTCCCTGTCTTTTTATTTCACACTTAGTCATTCGTTTCGCTGAACTTTTTCTAGGTTTGCAAGTCACAGGATCCGGAGGATAGCGTCATTGCAGATTCCTCAATAACCCAACACACGTGCGATACCGGACTGAAAGCACTGAAATTCTCACCGCATGCTCGACATGATTGGCCACAATTTTCGCATCATGCTTAGATAGGCGGTTGCACTACACTGAAGGTTATGTTGCAGCTCTTCTAGAGCGTTGCATTCGAGTTACTGCCTTTGACGTAGCGAGGCGGTGTGTTGGCGGCTGGTAATATAGTTTGGCGACTAACAAGCTTTAGGCCGAGAAACTTAGAATGGACCGGTCATGGAAGTTACGAAAAGTAGGATGAAGCTTTTGGCTGGTGTGGGGAGAAACGAAAACGAGCGACAAGCTGACGTTGCCTGGTGGATATGGAGCTGGCCATGTGATAAGTGTCTTTAACCCCATTTCATTTTCTTCCGTCATTTGACGCACGACTCATGTCCTCTGTGATAATCCCTGGGGAAGCGTTTTTGAATGGCTGGCCCGCAAATTTTACTTCTTGATGGGTCAACAATTATATGTCCAAGTGCAATTGTTAAGTTGATGGTAGTCCACCTTCATCCCGTTTAGGGTTTCCAGTGAGTTCTACTACTTTAAGATTTGGGCCAGATTTGGGCCACGCCTTTCCCCAGCCAGATTGCATACTGATATCTTGTTCCTCTCGCATTTAGTCAACTAACCTTAGGTCGAGTTCCTACAGGATCTGCGGTCGCTGTAACCCCCGATAGGCCAGATGTCCTTTCGCACGCGTGTTGTTGTACAGGAGACGAAAAGCGCGGATGAATCTCTATAACGACAAAGTCCCGCAGTGATACCCAAATTTGATAATCGGTCCGATCCACTCACAAAATGTTCAAAACAGGGTTGCACACTGCGTATTGTTTTCTCCCCCCCTCCTGTTTCTCGTACCAGCTCAGGAACAGGTTCATCCTTCCCCTTGTTACAATCTTTGAGTTACACACGGGCTGTGCTTTCCTGAGACCCAAGACTCATCAATCTGATACATATCTCTTGGATTTATTTCTGGAACGCTCCCTAAGATGCACATCCCTTCTGTTGTCCTCCTTTGGGCCCTCAACGCAGTTTTTGGGTATCCATTAAAGTACAACGCAACGGCAGACATTCAAGTGTTGAGTATGTTTATTGCTTTGGTTACAAATCGAGTTATCGAACATATGGCCGTCCTAGCATTTGCCAATGTGTTAGAGGAGCTGGAGTCTGCCTTCTATACACAGGCACTCGAGCAACTTAACGCTTCTAATTTTAGTGCAGCAGGCTTTGCTTCGTCCCAAATTCCGATACAACAACTTCAAATGATTGCAAGTGATGAGAGTATCCATGCTACCACTTTGCAGGTTTGTGAATTACTATGATCCCATTAGACCTGTCGAATACAGCTTTCTAGTCCGCCATCCACGCGCTTGGTGGACAAGTTGTCTCTAACTGCACATTCAATTTTTCTTCCGCTCTCAAAAGCGTCGATAGGATGGTTGCTACAGCACGAGTAGTCGAGAACGTCGGTGTTGGCGCATACTTGGGTGCATTGGCTTCATTAGCCGACCCAGTACTAGTCACGGTTGCGGGTAGTATCTTGACAGTGGAGGCCCGCCACCAGAGTACCCTCAACCTGCTGTCCAACACAACAAGTGTCCCTCAGCCATTTGACGTTGCACTTACTTCAGAAGATGTTCTTGCAATTGCAAGCACATTCATTTCTGGATGCGAATTAGGTTTTACTGGTACGTCGTCTTCTGGGCCCTTACATTGCCGTGCCCTTGACTCTCTCGTGCACCTAGCTAATTCTCCTCTGACTATCACGAACATTGATCACTTACAGGCTGGAACAAAGCTTAATTTCAGTTCTCCAGCTTTGAACTGGACAACATCAACACACGTAAGCCCTCACCTTTACGCGCTAAAGGTTGATTGAATTATACCTTTTCCAGCAACTACATTGTAAGATTGTCACGGGAGGGTTGAATGCACCTCTTTACCAACCAATAAACAACTGCATGATTCCTGCGAATGTCACAGGTCCTATGTACGTGTTCATCACCGACGATCAGATGACCACGAAACTGTCATTGGATGCGGTTGGAACGAATTCAAGTATGGTCGTAGCCGGTCCAGCGCTACTTTTCGTCGACAAGCCAGATCTTATTGGTAACTTAATCCGGCCTGGTCCCAGTGTTAACGGTGATCCTGCGCTGGCATCAACAGTGCCATCCTCAACGTCTCTGGCAACAAGTATGTGGTTGTACCTTCGCCCTCTTCACCGTGATTCATGATCATAGAAACAATATCTATACTTTCGGAGCCTACGCATACATATGTGACGCCAACACCTTTGGGCGTTTTCACAACTACCATATCCCCTGCACAAGCTAGTGCTCTCCTGTCCAGCTTGAGGAGCTAATTAAATTTTTAGCCATCGAGTAGGAGTTTGTAGTGGAGCACGGTGTTGTCTTCGGTGTCTAGGAATTAACGCGAGCGTTGATATGGGAATACAACTGTAACAGATACGAATCAATCAATTGGTCAGTCCTCATCGCTTTCATCGCTTGAGGAAGTGCTATCTTCATCTGGGCTCAACTGTCCACCAGCAAACTGGTTCAGTGACATTGGGCGTCCGGAGGCAGGGACGGGTTCCGATGGCATTGCAGCTGCCAGTATATCTTCATCCAACCCTTCTAGTTGTTGTTCCATCTCTTGTTCAAACGCGTCAAGGTCAATCTCTTGGGCATCATTTTCCACCTGGGGGTCACTGCCAACAACCGGGTCCCAATCATCTTCTGAGTCGGAATCTTCCTTTGGCGGAAGTCGCGACGACGGCAAGACAACGGAAGTAGAAGAATTTGGAAGTGCCAACTGGGTGACGGGTGGAGGTTTCTGGACCACTGGCGACAGTTTTTGGCGCTTCGCTGTACGAGTAGGAACTCCAAAGGCAAGGACCTCCTCCAGTTCAGAATCGACAATATCCTGAGATGTCGAATCCGCCTTTGTTCTCGAGATGTCCTTCGACTTGAGTTTAGGTTTGGACACAGGCTCCTGCTGACTGGGAATGCTCCGCCGAGGTTTGGGCTTATGTGGCAATGTCGGCATTGGCGCAGTACTAGCAGCGAGGAGGAATTCTTCTTCCTCTTCTTCCT
>JBBPJX010000442.1:0-15936 GCA_038088955.1 Neotropicomus parvogracilis | reverse complement strand
AGCCAGGGGTGGGCGCGGTCGCGGTCGTGGTGGCGGGGGCGGGGCGCGAGGTGGCCCTCCTCGCGGTGGCCCTCCTCGTGGGGGGCCACCGGGTGCAGCACCCAGGGCGACCCCGTCAGCACCCCCGAGCGGGGCACTCCCTGGTTCTCATGTTCAAGCGGTGGGGGTACGACGATCGGGCTATGGCACTGCTGGTAAAGGAATCAACGTCCTCACCAACTTCTTTACAATGGCATCGCCTGAGAGTAACATTCATCACTATGACGGTGCGTCCCGTGTCCCCTCAGCAGTTCAGTCGATCGTCCTGATCTTATGGGTGGCGGGAAACATCAGTCGGTGAGTTTGACATCCGCAGACCCCGCGTCGATCATTGACAACGTCCACTGTAGTCATCTCCCCTTCTGAGAAAACTTTGCCCGCGAGGCTCAACTTGGAACTCATTGATCATCTACAAAAGATCGATGCTCCAGATGTCTTCACTCCTCCCGCCGCGTACGACGGGCGGAAAAATATGTTTGCCCCAACAGAACTACCCCTTGGGCCCACTGGCAGCCAAGAGGTACGTGGTGTACGCCACTCCTGTATGCTGTTCCACCAATCCTCGTCGCAACTCCAAGTTCAGTGTCAGTCTGTCCGACGGAACCACTCGTGGTAGTCCAGGAGAGAATACGAGCGGTCGCGGACCACGGGTGTATAAAGTCAGGCTCACAAAGGTTGCCACAATCAACCCAGAGTAACGCATTCAAGTTTGCCGCCCAAATACTGTGTTGACGCCTTTCGATCAATCCCCCAGGGTCTTGCACCGTTTTGTACAGGGGCAACAGTCTCATGATAACACTGTTTTGACTGCCTTGACTGTAGGTGTGCACACAGAAAGTATACCCATCACTGATACCATTCCTCAGGCACTGAACGTGGTCGTACGTATGGAACCGACCATGAAATACCCATTCAACGTGCGGTCTTTCTTCACTGATCGGGAGACCAAGGACATTGGCGGCGGCCTGGTCCTTTGGCGAGGCTATTTTCAGTCTGTAAGGCCCGCCATTGGACGGTTGCTGGTCAATGTCGATATCTCGACTGGGACCATGTACAAACCTGGCCTATTGCTGGATCTCTGTTTGGATTTCCTTGGCAGACCTGGCCAGCACAACATTTTAAGTCCCCGTCGCAACATGCCCGATAGAGAGCGTATCCGACTCCAGCGTTTCATAACCGGAATCCGAATCATGACAACTTACTCTGGGGAGCGTGTCCGCAAAACCCCTCGAGTAGTCAAGAAGCTTAGCAGTGCGGGAGCGTCGGATTTGAGCTTCACCATGCGTGACGGTACAACCATGACTGTGGCCCAATACTTCCAGCAGTTGCTGAACCGGCCCCTGCGATTCCCCGACAACATCTGCGTCGAGGCATGTGTTCCTTTCTGTGTCTTTCCTTCTAAATACTAATAATGTGTAGGTCGGATCTGGTGCGTTGCTGCCGCTTGAGCTCTGCACGGTCCCGCCAGGGCAAATTATGCGCAAACAAGTTCCGCCGGAGAAAACGAAGGATGTCCTCGATTTTGCAACCAAGAAACCCCAGGATCGCCTGCAGAGCATAGTCAATGGGCTTTCGGTAGCTCGGTGTCTTTCATCTATCGTTCTATGTCACTAAGCAACGTCCAGGTCCTTGCGTATGGCCAGTCCGAATATGTTCGCCAGTTTGGGATCACTGTCGACGAAGCAGCTGGTCCGCTCAATGTCCCAGCACGTATCTTGCCTCCTCCAAAGCTCAGGTATGGTCAAGACAGCCCACAACCAGTTGTCGTAAGCCTTTTAGTCCTATGTTAAACCCTATAACCTTCACTTCATATAACAGTCTCCTTCTAACGGAGCGTGGAATATGTGGGTCATAATAACCTTCCCAGCCGCCCATAGTTAACTTCTATTCCTTGAGCAGGATAGACAAGCGTTTCTTCAGACCAGCTAACATTGAACGCTGGCTAGTTGTTATCTACGAACGCCAGCAGCGATTCAATCAGCAATCAGCACAAGACATGATTGATGGTTTGCTGCGGGGCTGCAGGGATGTTGGTGAGTTGCCTTGTTCAGTAGGGAGTCGACCACAATGACCCTTGTCTCAGGGATGAGAGTCAATGACAATAGTCCCTTGGTTACCTGGCAGAATGGCCAGGGCCGTATTGCCGAGGTGATCCTTTTAATGCACTCCACGTGTGGCAATGACCCACAAAGGTTTTAGCAACTGCGTGCAGTCGGAAATGAGTGTTTCCAGAAGACGAAGCAACGTCCAACGCTCATCGTGGTCGTGCTCCCCGACAATGGCAATGACATTTATACTGCAGTAAAACAGTAAGTTGAAAACACCGTATCCCCATATCACTGGGAACTGATCACCCCGCAGCTTTGGTGACGTTACAGTGCGTGCCGTACCGATCTTTCACATTTCGGCTGCAATTTTAATCATCAAAAGGTTGGGGTGGCGACGCAGTGCTTGAAAAGCTCCAAATGTTTCCGTGCAAAGGCGCAATACTACGCCAATGTCTGTCTCAAGTGAGCGCAATCTCTGGGTACGGTGGCTAGCATATCTCACATCACCAAGGATGAATGTCAAGCTCGGAGGAATCAACACGATTCCCGATCCACAGTCCGTCACCGTGCTCACAGACCCCCGCAACCCAACCATTGTGATGGGTAATGTTACTCTTACTTACTTACGTTATGTCAAGGAGGAGCTTATATCGTACGAATTAGGTGCCGACGTCATCCATCCTGCACCTGGCTCAGACGGTCGTCCTTCGTTCACGGCCCTCGTCGGAAACGTTGATTCCAATTCAGCAAAGTACGTTGCGACGAGCCGCGTACAAAGTTCTCGGGAAGAGATCATCCAGGACTTGAAAGAAATGTCGAAGGTTTTGATTCCGTGACTATCACTGCTGGAAGCTGAAGCTGTATCTTTTCAGCATGTCTTGGGCATGTACATGAAATACAGGCAGGCGGTCGAGAAGAAGACTAGCGATATTGCGCCTAACCGCCTCATTTTCTTCAGAGGTTCGCTTTTTGGAAAGCCCTAGTATCCACCTAACTCTGATAATCAGATGGTGTTTCTGAGGGTCAATTCCAGCAGGTCTTGGACAAGGGTGCGCTTTCTCGATTATTCCTGCGGGCTTCGGTTGACTTTTTGTAAAGAACTTGAAGCATTGAAGGGTCTGCACTATCCTGAGCATTCTGACCCTCTTTCCTAAACTGTTTTCGCAGCTGCTTGCGCGGACCTCAAAATCCATCCCAAAATTACCGTCATCGTCGTTGCGAAACGACATCACGTTCGTTTCTTCCCTAGACAACCGGGAGACGCTGACAGGAGTGGTAACTGCCCTGCGGGAATGGTCGTCGACCAGGTTGTTGCCCATCCTACTGAATTTGATTGGTATCTTCAAAGTCACGGAGGATTACTTGGCACCAGTCGTCCTGCGCACTATAACGTTCTGCATGATGACAACAGATTCAAGTAAGACACAAATTTGTTTTCTTTGGCACGACATTCAACGATGATCTTTTCACAGTGCGGACAGTCTGCAGTCCTTGTCCTTTGCTCTCTGTCATGTATATGCTCGCTCCACACGCTCGGTATCAATTCCTGCACCAGTATATTGTATGTCTCTCGCCACTATTCTCTGGATACTGACTCGAGTTGGTTTAGATGCGGACATCGTGTGTAGCCGTGCGAAGAATCATTACGATCCGCAGGGAACTGTGGATTTCTCTGACTCGGCTACGCAAGCTGATACCGCGCAAGCGGAAGGCGCGCTCGAGGCATTCCGACGGGGCTTCAAGCCGTTGCATGCAAACATGGCGTCGCTCATGTACTTTTCTTGATAGCTTTTTTGATCCTTGAACCGAGCACTCCGCAAGACTGTTTCCAACATAGGTCTAAATTTTCTCGCACATGATTCACTCCTGTAATTAAAGTCTACCCAATAAATATGTATGTCGTGATGCCAGTCGAGACTCAAGCCAGAACTACCGACCGTTTGAGGCGTCTACAAGTATACGCCGTTTTCTTGCCCCTCGGCCTCTGGAGTCACCGCCGACGCGGGAGGAAGGTCGTCCAAACCGTTCGAGTTGGGGCCGATAGCATTTTGTGGACGTTCAGTCCCGCTTCCTGGGGGATGTTTTTGAGGATCGAATGTCTGCTCCGAAGCGACTGAATGGCCGTGATGGGTCAATGCTAGCTTGAGCATGAGAATGCGCTCGTCTTGTGACGCTCTGCATGCCCTCAGCACCGGAAGAAAGACCAGGCTAAGGATACGTGCATCGTGATCTCGTTTTCTTTCACGGCCTGGCTGACCTCGAGATCTACTTCTTCGGCGAGTTCCCGCAAGTACTCTTGCAACTCGTTCTGAGACCGTCTCAGATGCAGTAAGGAATTCCGAAGGCGAGCGATCTCTGTCAGGCCGGTTAACAAGTCGTTGAGGGCAATGTCGAGACTCAGACCATCCCATGCTACGGCCGGATCGAGGGCGATTGCCTGCGAGAGGGTGAACGGCTGGGGATATTTGGGATCGTACTCCATCGTCCGAGTCGAACGTGTCGGCATCCACTGAGGTGGTCCTGACTAAGCGCAGCACTAGAAAGCCTTGGTCTGCAAGACCACTGGCACAGGCAGTAGCCAATGCCTTCCCCATTCCTCGTTCTCGTCGACACCGACCACGTCCAGCAAGATCGCTTGCTCGCCGTCTGTCGCGTTACTTCGGTGATCTGCAAACGCATCCACACCCTCTCACTACCCTCTAGTACGCGCCACTCGCTGATCGACGATGTTTCTGCGGACCCCGACCAGATCATCGCCGATCTCGACAGCGGAATAGACAAGGTCATCGTTCCCCTTTCCCTCGCCAAAAGGCTAGTCGGAATCGTCCCTCCTACCCGCTTGGTCCTTCTGCTCGACGTCGCCAATGCCAGTGCCGTACCGGATTCCCTCCGCAACGCCGTCTCCGGCGTCCTCCTCAAAACAATTTCGACAGATGTTGAGCTCATCCGCTCCATCTACGCCTTCTTTGCAGGCCTGTCCATTCATGTCTTGTCAGAAGATGAACCGACTCCTTCTGCGATAAGAAGACTCGCTTCGATCGGCGCATCCCTTGTCATCCCCTTCACCAAACTTGAGACATCCATCGCAATTGCAGATGCCTTCCTTGCCCCTGTCATATCCGATAGATCCGACGGACTCTTCCCGACCATCGTCTCGTCACACTCTCAGGGTGGCAGATCCCTCGGTCTTGTATACTCTTCCCGCGAGTCGGTCGCTCAATCCATCTTGTCTGGCAAGGGCATATACCAGTCGCGCAAACACGGCCTTTGGGAAAAGGGCAAGACTTCAGGAGCGACACAAGAAGTCGTTCGCATCCGCATAGACTGTGACTCGGACGCGCTTGAATTTTCAGTCATCCAGCACGGTTCAGGATTTTGCCATCTCCCACAGCCATCGTGCTTCGGTAACATCGACGGTCTCGCCGCTCTCGAAAATACTCTCACCGCGCGTCTTGCTTCTGCGCCCGAGGGATCGTATACACGCAGGCTGTTCAACGACCGGGAGCTCCTCCAGGCCAAGATCAAAGAAGAGGCAGATGAGCTCTGCCGTGCGGGAACCAAGGAGGAGATAGCCTTCGAAGCTGCCGATTTGTTTTATTTTGCTCTGACGCGGTGTGTCGCTGCCGGAGTAACCCTTCGCAACATCGAAGAGGAACTGAACAAGAAGGCCGCCAAAATTACGCGGCGACCGGGGAACGCAAAACCCCAATTCATGCCGAGCGACAAGAGTTCTCAGGATTCCCAAAAAAATCACCCGAAACCACAGGTCTCCCCCGACCCAAATGCGCCGATCGCCATGCACACTGTCGATCTGACATGTGCTGGTCCAGAAGAACGCGCTCAGCTGTTGAAGCGTCCCGTGTTGAGGTCCGACGAGATGATTGCAAAGGTCAAACCGATTGTCGATGATGTTCGCAAGAGAGGTGACACTGCCCTTCTTGAGTTGACTGCCAAGTTTGACAAGGCGCGGCTTGAGGCACCGATTCTCCTCCCACCTTTTTATCCGTTCGCGGTGGAGCTAGACCCAGCCGTAAAAGATGCCATCGACGTCGCTTATGCCAACGTGCACAAGTTTCACGCGGCGCAGGTCCAAGACTCTCATTTGGTTGTAGAGACCATGCCTGGCGTGACTTGCTCGCGGTTCGCGCGAGCGATAGCACGAGTCGGGCTCTATGTACCTGGGGGCACCGCCGTGCTGCCCTCGACCGCTCTGATGCTTGGCGTGCCAGCCCAAGTAGCAGGCTGTGAACAGATCGTGCTCGCAACACCCCCACGTGCTGATGGAAGTGTGTCTCCCGAGGTGCTCTACGTCGCTCACTTGGTTGGTGCGCACGCCATCCTCAGAGCTGGTGGCGCCCAGGCAGTCGCTGCACTAGCTTATGGCACTGAAACGTGTCCCAAGGTCGACAAGATCTTTGGTCCTGGAAATCAATGGGTGACCGCAGCAAAGATGCTCGTTCAGAATGACACCGAGGCCCTAGTATCCATTGATATGCCAGCTGGTCCGTCGGAGGTACTAGTGAGTGCTCTTAGACCATCGAACGTGGTGCATACTTCCTCGTCCGTGCACCGCGTTCGTTGTTCTTGTACGAATAACGAACGCGGTATTTTTGTGACAGGTCATTGCAGACGAATCGTGCAACCCCGCTTTCGTTGCGGCCGACCTGCTTTCACAAGCTGAACATGGTGTCGACTCGCAGGTCGTCCTGGTGTCCTCTTCTCTCTCGGACGACAAGCTCAAGGAGGTTGAGGAGGAAGTTGACAAGCAAGCGCGCGCTCTACCGCGAATAGATATCGTGCGAGAGAGCGTGTCTCGCAGTCTGATCGTCAAGACTGCCGGGCCGGACGAAGCTGTACGGTTTTCAAACGCGTATGCTCCGGAGCACCTCATACTGCACTTGGAGCAGGCCTCCGGCTGGTTGGAACATGTGAAGAATGCTGGAAGCGTATTCGTTGGACCTTATTCCCCCGAAAGGTTCTTGTTCGTCGGTTATGCATGTGAATTGCATGCTGACATCGATGTGGTAGTTGCGGAGACTACGCCTCTGGGACGAATCACACACTTCCTACGAATGGATATGCTCGTCAGTTCAGCGGTGTGAACACGACGTCTTTCCAAAAGCATATAACTTCACAGGAGGTGACCGCGGAGGGTTTGCGGAAACTGGGACCAGTCGTGGCGACATTAGCAGATTGCGAGGGGTTGCAGGCTCACGCAAACGCAGTTCGCATACGGTTAGGCGTACTCTAGAGAATAAATTAGAACGACATCCTGTTTCAAATTGTCATCGTGACGTTGAGTTGCAAGATGCCTCTAGAATAGTGGTAACATCGGCGATCCAAGTACGATCGTCTGAAGTAGGACGACGCTAGTTGGTTCTGTAGAGCGCACGCTTGGCTACCTTGACTATTAGTGGAGTGTCGGGGAAGGAGAGGTCTTCTAGAATTTTTGCATACTGGGAAGATCGGATATTAGCCGAGGTACAGCCATGCTAGGACGCGAAACTCACAGGCGTTGGCACATCAGCGCCGGTAATTCGCTCGACGGGTGCATCGAGATAGTCAAAGGCTTCGCTCTCGACAATCTGAGCGCAGATTTCACTTCCGACACCGAAGGCAGGGAAACCACCTTCGACAATAAGTAGTCTAGGGAAGGTGGTAAGAACGGCTAAGCGATGTGAATCCAACAGGACTTGCCGATTCGTTTTCTTGACCGACGCTTTGATGGTGTCCATGTCGAGAGGACGGATACTACGGAGGTTGATGACCTCGGCCTTGATGCCCTCCTTAGCAAGGAGCTCTGCGGCCTCCAAGCTATGGGTGACCATCTTACTGTGTGCGACAATAGTGACATCGGAACCCTCCCGCTCAACTTTGGCCTTGCCAATGGGAAGGAGGAAGCCGTCGGACATGGCATCGACCGACATGGGGAAGTTGACACCGTACATCATTTCGTTCTCTAGGAAGACCACGGGATTAGGATCCCGGATGGCAGACTGTGAGACATGAGAATATGTATCAGGGAGCAGGAGAAGTGATTGACACGTGCCTTGAGAAGACCCTTGCAGTCCTCGGCACTCCATGGGCTGACGACCTTGAGACCGGGAATAGAGCCGTACCATGCAGCATAGTCCTGTGAATGTTGTGCGCCGACACCAGAGGCGGCACCGTTGGGACCACGGAAAACAACAGGGCACGGGACGTTTCCGCCAGACATGTAGTAGGTTTTGCCCGCAGAGTTGACGATTTGATCGATGGCTTGCATTGCAAAGTTGAAGGTCATGAACTCGCAACTATGAGAAAAAGAGGGTCAGAAAAAGAAAGAGGTGGTAGGTAAGGGACGGACACTGGTCGGAGGCCAGCGAGTGCGGCACCGACGGCAAGGCCAGCAAAGCCCATCTCGGTGATGGGTGTGTCGACGACACGCTTCTCCCCAAACTTGTCTAAAAGACCCTTGGTGACCTGGAGCGGGAGTGGTAAGGTGTAGACACGTGTGTGTGAAGAGACAGATACCTTGTATGCGCCATTGTAGCGAGCGACTTCCTCACCCAAGATGAAGACGGACTCGTCGCGCGACATCTCTTCCTCCATGGCCACGTTGAGAGCGTCTCGAACGGTCATCTGTGGGTAGTGTGAGTCGTGCGAGATGCAAGTTTTGAGAGCCGCAGACCGAGTTTTCGGACTGGGTCGCATAGCTGCGAGCGACGGCAGCTCTGTGAGCTGGCAAGGACGGGCGGGGGCGTGCGCTGGCGAGAGTGGGTGCGAGGCGCGAGAACGCGGAGCGGAGGGCAGCCATGTGGAGGAGAGAGAGAAAGAAAGAGTGAGAGCTTGGACGAGGCGCGCTTGCCAGTTTTGGGACGCGGACAGACACGGGGCAGAGCTTGGACGAATGTCTTCCCAAGCACCAGTCGTCCTCGTCACAGGCGCATCCAGGTCATTTCGAGCTCGCAGTTTTGCACAGCGCTGACCGTCCCCCAGAGGCATCGGTCTCGCCGTCGTCAAATCTCTCCTCGAAGAGCACGGCGCTCGCGTCGTCGCCCTCGCGCGATCCACCACCCCCGAGCTGACCCAACTCATCCATGCCCATCCCGCATCTCTCCTCACCATCTCTTGTGACGTGTGAGTCGCAGCGGTCCCGCCCTCCTCAGTGCCGATGCCGACGTGGATCATACCTCCAGCACAGATGAGTGTGCCCAGGCGAAGGCATTCAGCCAGGCAAGGGACGCGTTCGGTCCCGTCCTCGATGGTTTAATCCTGAATGCTGGTACACTCGATCCCCTGACGCGCATTGGCGACCCCACCGTCCCCCTCGATGCGTGGAAGCGCCACTTTGATGTCAACTTCTTCTCCCATGTCAGTGCACTCAAGGTTGCCCTCCCAGCTCTCCGCGCAAGCCCCACCACCGGACGTGTGATATTCGTCAGCTCAGGCGCAGCTGCCGGAAGCACACCAGGCTGGGCACCCTACAATGCAGGCAAGGCTGCTATGAACAGTCTTGCCAAGTACGCTCATTTCCTCACCTGGTCTCAGTGGCCTGATGGAACCCCCCGCAGAACCTTGGCCAAGGAGGAGCCTTGCCTCGTTTCGCTGGCGATCGCACCTGGAAAGGTTGACACCGCCGTACGTCACCCACATATACTGTCCTTTCGAGCCCGCAGTCCGAGACCCATTGCAGATGCAGGAATCCCTCAGGGCCACTGGTGCTCCTCACATGGACCCATCCGATCTCAAGATATTCCTTGACGCTCATCGAGACGGCACTTTGGTGAAGCCATCGGATGTTGGCTATGTCATCGCGCATCTCGCTCTTCGCGCCCCTCTTGGCCTAAGTGGTTCTTTCGTACGATACGGCGACGAATATTGTAAAGAGTTTGCAAGAAAATGAACCCATTTCTTCTATCGGATGTCCGACTCGTCAGTTTATACTAGCCCTCGCGCATTGCGAAAATCGAACTGTATCCAGAGGTTATACGATGCTTGCCTGACCGCTGGCTGCTTCGAAGGCGGCCCGCTCATCCCACACCGTTTTGGTAAGGGCAGAATCAACTCAAGTCTGCAGCAAGTTAATCAGGCTCCGGACTCTGCCATGACAATCTCATTTCTGCTCTGTCTTCGCCCATTCCAACTTGCAGAGGCTCAGAAATGTATGCACACAGAATGCTTAGTTACACGGAAACAAAAGAAAGTACTCAAGTTGTTGGGAGCAGCTGAAATCTGTCCTAGCAGAGACCAATCATGACCCAACGACACGACGCAAGCGTCGACAGTGCTGCATCGCCCGCCTCCCAATCCCATTCTCCAAAGATCATAGATGTACATCACCACGTCTTCCTCGATGCCCGGGGAAAGATAGAGAAAAATGCACTAGTCGGCTGGATCACTCCCCCAGAACATCTTCCATGGCGACCATCGCAAGCTATGTTGGCTATGGATATGATGGGCATACAAATCGCAGTCCTCTCACCACCTCCTGTTGCCATCGTGGACAGGGCTGAAGTCAGGGCGATGAATACTTATTTATCACAGATTCGCGCAGCGCATCCCACAATGTTTGGTTTCTTCGCAGGTCTTCCGACTCTTGGTGATGTACAAGGTTCAGATACTCTGGAGCTGTCACACTGCTACTTCTCCCTGATCATTCGTTCCCTAGGTGCACTTGATGAGATTGCCTTTGCCATGGATCACCTCAACGCCGATGGGATCGCGCTCATTTCGTCTTATGGGACAGGAGACGCGGCCAGTGGGATCTTCTAGATCCATTGCCCATGCTTGGTACTCACGTTCATATAGAATACATTGCGGACGATCTATTCGATCCTATCTGGGACGAGCTAGACAGGAGACACGCGGTCGTCTTCCTTCACGGTGCCATGACACCTTCATCAACACCCTATCCTCATCCCTTCCTAGGGCTCCCTATCAGCGAGGCAAGTACCCCTGTTGATCGATCTCATACATCCACGAACGCCAAACCCAACTTTGCACCAAAAAGGTCCCGAACGAGACTTACAAGGCGGCTGCCCATCTGGTCGTCACGGGAAAGAAACGCCGCTTTCACAACGTCAAGACCATCCTCGCGCACCTCGGAGGCAGCACACCATTCCTGGCCCCTCGTGTGGCGTCCCTGTCACACTACATGGGGTGTCCGCTTACACCGGACGAGATTCTTCAGGATTTCAAAACTTTCTACTATGAAACAGCCCTTAGTTCACATCCGACGACCCTGGCTGCGTTAGACGCTTTTGTGCTGCCCGATCGTATTCTCTTTGGAAGCGACTACCCCGGTATCGTGTCCCCTTGACACATCCCAAGTTTCCACGTATTGATCGAGCTCTGGACGTTAGCGGTCAGCACGGCAACCTCGAGGTGGTATACCAAACACCTAGAGGATCACTATGCCGGTGATTCACGCAAGCTGAATTGCATTTTGCGAGACAATGCGCTCGCCCTTTTTTCGCGCCTCCGCGCGTAGACCGCCATCCTTGGTGGTAGCTCCGTCTACTAATCTGGGAAAGCATGTATTGTGCGAGACAGAAATGACGAGATATGAGCGACGAATAAATCGAGGGAATCTATCCAAATATATTACGACCCCCGAACGTCTAGACACCAAGCCTGCAAACGCCAATGAGTCGACGCGTCATTATACACGGTACCATGCTCACCTCCGCTTGCTATGCTCGTAAACGAGGTAGGTGATCGACACCGATGGCACGACCTGCAGACAACAGCGAGTGAGTCATGATTACTTCCAAGCATCATGCAATGGGAACCTTGGCCAACGTCGGAAATAATCCACGGTAAAAACCCCTCCAGCCATCCCGCCGGTATGTCTTCTGGACCACATCCCAAGCACCCGTGTAGCGTTGTGGGTGCCCCGGAGAACCTGAAGCCTGCAGTCGAGTGCGGACGAGGTTCAGCGGGTAAACACTGATGGCCCCAACGCTTCCTGAAACACTCCCAAACGCGAGTAGAGCGAGGACGCCTGGTTCTTCCAGTCCAGTAGAACGTAGATACGCTAGTTTGAGAGCCTCAAAGGTGCTCATGTCGATGGCAGAGTATCTGCCAGAAGACGTAAAAAACAGGGAGATACTTCCGAGACACGACATACGGAAAAACTCCGACAAGGCCGATCTACAGTTGAATGAGGGGAAACAACGCAAAGAAAAAGCGGAAGACTGACAGATAGTCCACGATAGAATGCTCTGAATTTCCCGAGCTGCCAGATATGACGCGCGGCACCTATCAAACTTCGCTTCGGACCAGTCGTGCTCATCATTTGAGTCTGGAATGAACTCAATAACGAGAAAGCTGAGACGGACCAGCCCCATACCTTTAGCGTCTCAATAGGGTATATACCTGCATCGTTATGAGCAAGGGTACGTCACAACGGCTTTAACTTACTGAGCTGACTAGTTATCCCCCCAATTCCGCCTGATAAAAAGCGACTGCTGCCGCTTATATCTCGGGAGTCTTCGACATGGTCCCAGTATTTGGCAAATGCGCGTTTCTGTTGAACGCTGAGTACAGCACACTACACACGGTACAAGAAGAGGACGAACAGCTGTCTCGTATGACATGAACTTGATGGCAGCCTCTGGGAATATCTTCATTACAGACAGTCCGTTTCCCGTCCAAAAAGCCAAGACACCCCCTTCAGCGTAGATACGAGCTACGGCACCACCTATGGCCTTTAAACCACTAACACTGGGTTTAGAGTGCACGGGTGTCCCACCCATCTCAGGAGGACGAGTGATCAAGAAAATTTTGAGACGGTCGAACGGAGCGGTGCATGTCCTCGAAACTGGAAAATTGTCAGTGGGCAGTCTTTGTGGGGGGGATGATGTTTCACCTGCACCCGCTATGCCACCCGCCAGGAGAAACTTGACTGCTGTGTGGCCATGTAACCAATCACGGTGTTCTTCCGGCTCCTCCTCGAGGCCATCACCTCCGTGGTGAATGGGAGTTTGTCGCTCTTCAGGGGTTCGTAACGATGCGAGATTGTCGACGGCGCTCGGACTGACATCATCTTCCATATGTCAAGATAATTCATGTGGAGCACGAAACAAAATGACAAGAGGACAGACCTTCCGTCGTCACCCTGGCTGATTTCCTCCCGTCATCTCCCATGAACTTCTTCACCTCGTAATACCGGTAAATCTCGGAGGTAGATAACTTCCGAGGGAGGAGCAGTAGGAAATCTCGAAACTGCCCAAAGTTGATGACATGGGAGTGGGGTGACTGCGTCACAGATGTAATGAATTCCGCCAGGGCGGTGGGAGAGAGGGTAATCCCTAGGATCGTTTTGAACACCGGTGCAACGTGTAGCGTCGAGGCAACCTACCGGCGTTTTCCAATGCGATCCGGAGTTCCTCCGAATCCAAATGACCGTTTCCGTCCAGATCGAGGTCATCGTGGAAGATGCACCACAGCTCTAACAACAATCCGTGAGGAAGAGGTGGCGAGGCGATTCCATTTTCAACCATCACTGACCAGCCTCCTTTGCTTCCGCATAATCCCGGAACTCCGGCCAGGGTATGTGGGTCGGCCGTTGACCAGAGATATGGCCACCACACCGCCGCAATAACTCGCCTTCATAGATTCTTCGCATGTTCTCGGTCTTTTCTTGCGTTGGTGACTCGCCAAATGAGATTCCGAGAGTGGCCACCGTTTCCGGGCCCTGAAGGCGTGCATTGGGCAGGCCTCGCCAAAGGTCGTGGAGTCTCCGTTCCCGGTTTTCTTTTCCCTCTTTCTCCCGGAATTCATGAAGGGCGTGGGGGACTGGACAATAAGGTGGAGGGTCGGACCTGAGTCGTGGAATGAATGGACGATCCCGAGCGCCAGACAGACATGCTTCGTAAATTTCACGCCCTGTGGGTTGGGGACGCGAACGAGACACGACCTCGGACATGGAATGAAAGGTCGAACCTGCAATTCCCAGATTCTGAGGGGCAAGGGATATCAAAAGGGCATCGTCGGGTGGGACGCAAGCCGGCGCTGCTTCAACGAGGTTGGGCTGGACTACAATGTTTGCGACTGCTTACTAGGTTCGTTACATCCACATGGCAAAGCCAGCCGCCATAGTTTATGTAAATAACTGCTCGTCCTTGCTTTTATCCTCGCGCGGATTATTACAACACCACCCAGCATGCCTAGAAGTTGGGGGATACCCGAGTACGGTAGTGCTAAGATACATTCCCATGTAAAACCATGCTAGCAACGCGTGTCACCGACACAAGAATGCGGATACAACCAGCGATCCGATGCGCTGCAGTGCCTGCGCCAGCGCTTGACGAAGTGTTCTAGGTTTCGAGTTTTGCGAAATAATTGGTGAAGGCGCTTCGAACTTGGTCCGCGTATGCTCCAGCGACGTCTCTCTCATTGGAGGCTCCATCCTGATCATGTAACCGGCACGGGAAGCATTCTCTGGCCATTTCTCAGAGTACATCGTCGAAGGTGGGGTCGTGCGTGCCGGTGTGCAGCTCGATGCCAACGTGGAAGAATATTCAGAGTGTGATGGCGCTCTAACGTGGCTTGTGGGCAAGGAACACTCGTTAGTCGAGAGCGATGATGGAGGGGTGGGGAGCTTGCGTGGACCAAAGAAAGGTCGTACGGCCTCGGGCCTGGCTACAGGTACCAATTGCTTCACTTCACGAGTATCCAAGACCGACACGGCCTGCACTGGAATTTCGGGTAACGGTCGAGAGGCACGTGGAGGTGTCGGCAGTGGTGGGGGAGGAAGGGGAGGAGAAGGCAGGGGAGGAGTGGGCAGAGGGGGGGCAGGTAATGGTGGAGAGTGACGTGACTAGAAGATCGTCAGCATGATGAGGTGCGAAAGGATGGTTGACGCACGATATGTGTTGTCGCGACCGGGGAATCTCCTTGCGAGACAGATTCAGCTGACCGCGATTTCTGACGTGGAAGCGGAGGTGTCGGTGGACGGTATTCCTACCAAAAGGTAAGTTCAGATGGCGATCTCATCAACGTCAGTCACTCACTACTTGTGGCTTGCGTTTGCCAGCTGGCCGCGTCCAGGGTGTGGGAGAATGGGGGCGAGATAAAGGATCGCCTTCGTAACTTTCGGACGGGGAGGGTGGACTAAATGCGTAGCTCCTCGACGTCTCAAACTCCTGTGACTATGTGAGCATTGCCACATTGGTTACTTCGTTGAGCACCGCTGCCCACCGTGCTGGCTGGAGACTGCCGCAATGGCTCTGCTTCGCCATCGAGGTCAGTTGAAGGTCTTTCATGGGTCGAAAAATCAACTACTGTGTTAATGGTAGGCAGCGTTGACCGCCGCTCTCTGGAGACCACCCTACCGATCACGTCCTTCCAATCATCTGGGAGCTACTCGGTGCTGCATAAGCGCCGGTCCTTGACGAAACGCAACACCCCTTACCGGTGGCCTGTCACCAGGTATTGGAGAGGGTGAGGAAATGGAAGAGAGGGAGATTTGCATGAACGGTGCTCCTGGAGATGAGGGAGGAGAGGGCGGGGGAGAGGGGATAAATTTTGGGACGGGTTTTCTGTGGCTCATCGAGCGCAGGGGCTCCACCTGAGACATGGTTGGTGGAACGGTTGGTGATCCCTAGAGATGGGAGGGCAGACAAACTATGAACCACTGGTTTCGACCGAGACGCCTGTACGCTGGAGGCGCAGCTGGGAGGTCAGAAATGAGAAGACGGACTATTATAAGTGAGTAATGAACGGAAAGACGTGAGCAGGCTCATATAAGGAAGGGGAGGGGCGTGCTTCAAGCTGTACGCGGGCACTGAGTAGTCATCGAGGGAGCCTGCCTTGAGCCCGGCGACCACGTTGGGAGCTGGATGCTCATGAATGGGACAGCACG
>JBBPJX010000441.1:0-15943 GCA_038088955.1 Neotropicomus parvogracilis | reverse complement strand
GTTTCTCTCCCTCTTCCCACCTCTTCGCGCCAAGTCCACGTCCTGCAGTGTCGCGAAGGCTCTTCCACATGCTCTGGATTTCTTGCAGAGCAACCTGCTGGTGGTGCACGGTGGCAGTTAATCGTTGCTGATACGGCCTAAACTTTTCGAGCTCGGCTGCGAACAACGCTGGTTCGGCATTGCTATTGCGACGGTTGAGGAGGAGAATATGTGAAACGTCGTCCGCTTGGATCTGAGTGATCGTGAGTGGTAAGAGAGATCGCATTAAGAACAGAGCGTGCCTTTTCCTTGAGGTCCTTGAGGACTTCATTTCGTTCGTACGCAATCTTCTTTATCCTCCCCAGACGCTCTTCTATCTCAGTCGTATATTTTCCGATTTGCGCCCGTTCTTGCTCGTCGCGGGTTTCCGAATTGATTTCCAGATCTAGCAGGCTTCCTGCACCACCACGCTGTACACTCGAACGGAAGAGTTCTTCTAGGCCAGATGACAACACCAGCGTGATGTCTCCCTTCACGGTGTCCCAAATGGCGAAAACCTGCTGGTCAGAGGTCGCAGCTGCCTCGAGGGCGTTTGTATGGGACTTTAGGTCTTGTCGCAGAGACTTGTTCAGCGATGCAGATGGCTCCTGCGTCCACAGGTGCTCGTATTTGATCCTCATCCGCTCGCACTCACGGGATTCGAGCTCCAATTCACGCGAGATGGATTCGAGTCCGGACCTCACGGCTTCCTTGATGCGGGATAATTCGCGCATGAGTTCATCGACGCTTTCTTGGTTCTCCATGACCCCGATATCTTCCTTCCAACGCCGCACCTCCAGAGGGATCTCGTCTTCCCCGCCGACCCCTCCCCCCACCATAGCCTTGAACCTCCCCAGACCTTCCTGTACCCCCATGGCCTCCAATGCGCTGCGTGCCTCGACTTCTGCACTCTCGGCATTTTCAACCTCTTTCCTAACCAACTTTGCTTTCTCTTCCGAGTAAACGCTCGCGCTCTCGTGTATGCTCAAAGGAACAAGCTTGATGAAGATGTCGGGTCCGATTACCTTTTGTACGTCGGGAGCACTGTAGACCTCTTGAATAGTGATTGGAGTGGCGACGGATGCCTTGTCGATGTTCGGGAGGGTGTCCGAAGAAGGGAGGACGCAATTGTAGATGAGATCGTTGTCGCGTTGAGCCTCGTTCTTGCGGTCGGTGCAGACTTGAAGATGAGACTTGGTGCGCTCGAGAACGGAGGCCCCCGCATCGGCAGGTAGAGTCGGCGACACGTGTGACCAGAGGGCCGAAAAGGATTGGGCAGTACGGTGGCTCTCTTTGGCGAGTGTCTCCGCGAGAGTAAAGCGTACGAGGGCTTCGCCATGGTTGCCTGCTTTGTCGTCAACCTGAGCACGATAGAATTGAGCAAGCGAGCTAAATGACTTGGACTTGATCTAGAGCAGGGTGAGATCGACGGCCAAGCGAATCAGGTCGAGGGCATACCTGTATGAGCGTTACCCAATTTCGATCAAAGATGCCTTTACCCATGAAATCCTTGACTTCTTCGGAGAGGGATGTATACATGAACGCAGCCTGAGACGCGATCTTTGCGACGAGCGTGTTCGCCTTCTTCTCATCGATGCATTTCTCGAGAAAGACCTCGGTGGCCTGGGCGAGGATTACGCCTACGAGGAACTTGATGACTTCGCGACTAAGGTCGGTCGATGGCGCGTGCAAGAAGTTGTCGTTGATGTAGCTGAGCATGCCGGCGCAGGTGCGGAAGTAGTGGAAGGCGAGCTTCAAGCCATCTGGATCGGACCTGTTCTGCGAGGCGGCGATGGCAGAGTGGGTGGCAGCGATCTGAAAGAGAACGGACGCCTTTTCATAGGCGATGGACGTCTGCATGGTGACCTTGTTCGTGAAGGCATCGTGCCAAGAAAAGTTGACGCGAATCTCGGAGAACCGTAGCTCAAGGAGCTCGAGTTGGCCAAAGTACTTGTAGAGGAGATCGCGGCCTGCGAGTGGGTGAACGGTGGACACAAGGAACAAGTGAAAAGGGCGGTCTACCGGTCATGTCGCTCCCTGCACCCTTGACTGCATCCTGCCTGCAGCGTTGGAGAGTTTGGCATTCGCTGGCGTATGTTTCTGGGTTCTCGCCGTACGACTTTGCGATCAGATTTCGGATTGGCGCCGTCCAGTCGACCTCGTCCGTGGTCTTTTTGGGTATCGAAATCATTGGCGACTGGAGCGAGGACATGATGACTGCGACGTTGAGCGACTGCGCATATTACCACTAGTACTAGATAGTCGAGGTTGTTTATGTACCCGTGTTTATTTCACTCCGTTCAATAATGTCACCACCAACGTCGAGCGAGAACATCGTCAGCCAAAAGGTCAGCCCGGGCCCTTCCTGCGCTGCTCCCCGCTCACCTACAGCGACAGTATGACCGCTGTCGTACGTCTCTTCTTGTCTTGTAGCACACGCGCTCACCCCCCCAGCTCAGTGGCCGATCTCCTCGTTAAAACGTGCGTCCATCTCCGTCTTTCTCGTCGTATAAACTCACCCGTAGTCAGTGGCGTAGGATTTGGCGTCGGCGTCGTCGCCTCTGTCATTCTCTTCCGAAGTGCGTCTCCTCGCTCGTCTGGCACCCTCTTCTCACCTCTCCCCAGGACGCACCTGGCCCATAGCACTCTCCTCCGGCTTTGGCATGGGCGCCGCCTACGCCGACTGCGACCGCTCGTTCAACCCGGCACGCATACCTGGCACCCGCATCGTATCACAACAGGAGGAGACCAAATAGCCATTAGACAAACCAGTACACGCTAATTAGACATGTCCCGTCTTGCTTGGACGAAGCGTAGAACACTTCCCGCCCCTCCCGAATTCACGCGTCGCCGATTTTTTCCGTCTTTTTACCTGGCGTTTCCGCCTGCTGCCCAGACTCGGTGTGTCGCGGGGGTAAAGTCCTCTGCGGTTTCCCGTGCACGAGCCGTTCGTACAGGACGTCTGTCGCAAGGCCGTTAGATGTTGTTGTGAAAATACTGTCGTCGACGCACACGCGGTCGCACCGATGATAGGTACTGTGACAATGATTGTGCGAAGCTTTTGAGCTTGTGGGTGCAACTTTGCAGCCATGGTGGTAAATGCGTGACGGCGGCCAGCATTTATTATGTACACTCAGTACTCTTACTGTAACCTTCTCTAGTACTTCATTACAATACAAGTCTTAGAGGCTAATGACCCTCGTCCCAAAATCAGCGACCGGATACCGAAAGTCAGGTCCTGGACAACACATGAACATCAGCGACGTCGAAATCCCGAAACGATGCGCGAGTGCTGCCACCGTCTGTGGACAAAACTCCCCCTCGACCAGTATCTGCCGACGTCATGAACATCGAGCCAACCCCCGCTTTTCGACGACGCACCAAATCGATGGTAATCTCCGGAAACGCCTCGTCCAAAACTATGCGCGGGACGTGAGTTCCAGCTTCACATGCTCTAAACTCGACGTACTCTTTGCATTGGCCTCCATCTCCGATGGCACCGTTCCCTCGTGAAAGTGGACGATCTTCAAGCACGACGTTTCTTCGTTGTGTTGGACATAGAGAATCATGTTGAACAGTTGATTAATCTAGTCGAGTTCCTCGTCAGCGCAAAACACCCCAGCGTTCGACATTGTCGCACCTCGTCCGTCCTCGTCAACAGACACACTTCCTGCCTCTTGAGCCTCTTCATCGCATAAATTAAACTGCCTCCCCAACTCTGCGTGGTTCTCAATCGATGGAGGAGAGGAACCTGGTCATAAATCCAATACACCGAGCGCAGAATGGCAACCTTGTTGTCCGTGATTGAAAAGAAGAGAAGCAAAGCGAGAAAGTAGAGCGCAAACCAACTAACAACGCGTCAACGTCTGCGACCCTCCCCAAATTATGAAACGTACCCGGCAATGGTTGGATCGATCGCAATATTGCCCGCAGAGACGGCGACCGCCACGAGGGCCGCGCAGACCACATGGAATAGCGAGCATCGCGTGAGACGGGGCAAGCGAGGTCGTGAAAAGCGCAACAGTACAAGCGAGAGCGGGAACAGCGTCATCACGGCAAGCCACACAACAGAGAACCTGTAACTCATGATCAACCGTTCGGATGTGAAACCACGCCACGAACATCTTGGAGACAACAATCAAGTTTGCGCCGGTGCTGGCATAGATCGCAGCGCTAAATGCAACAAACGACAGAATAGAAACATACAAAGCCTTTGTGTATGGTAGCGCAACTAAGAAAGCGCGAGGTAGCACATGGTCGTGGGCCAGCTCGGCAAGGAGTTCACAAGCGCTTGTTATGCCTGTTCCACTAGATCATAAAAGGCAAGTTACAACACTCTCGAGCGGATCTCACCGGTGAGAACGCCCGCACAAAGCACGATCACTGCGTCTGCGACAACCCAGATTCGTAGCCAACGTCCGGCCACCTGCAATTACCGTCGTCGGTACCCCGCAACAATGATGAACACCGAACAAACGCCAATCAAACCTTTTGCGCCAACAGACTTAGCACGTTCTCCTGGGTTTGCAGGTTCAATGGAAGCAATGCCAACACGAATAGCATCATCGCCGGATTCAAGATCATAGCCGAGATATGAAGGTTGCGCAGCACCTTTGGGTAGGTACCCGGTCGCATCTTGGCCGCATAGGCCGGGGCACCTGCAACGATATTCTAATCGATATCGCCCATGGTAAGCGCCCACGTACATTCGAACCCGGTCATACCGAGCATACTAATGCACACGCCATCGAAGACCTGCTTGAGAATGGATGCAGGGGAAGACAGTCCCGCCTGCCCAGCGACCCAATTCTCCCGCAACTGAGTTCCAACAGACGCCCACGCAACTATGGAGGCGATTGCAAGGACAAGCACCGTGAGAAGCTGCACGCGTGCTGTAGATTAGTTCGGTTCGACTCGTGCCTGAGGCGTCGACTACACACATGAAATGCAAGCACCCCACTCGCAATTCTTGCACTCTCTCGAAGTCCCAGGAGACTGATGGCAGTGAAAAGAACGAACACGAACAGGGCCCCGACGTAGAGTGGGAATGGTAGAGAAACCTCTCCAGCGAGGTACGAGCTAGCGGTCGCGGCCGACACGACAGCAGTTGCGGCGAAATCAAGCAGGAGTAACGCAGCGCCGACGAGCGCGACGGCCTTTGTTGAGCCGTTCAATCTGTCGCGCTCAAAACCATGCATCCTAGTCGATACCGGTGGTAGGACTCACAGATAGGTGTAAGGTGCTCCACTTATTGGCAGCGCTGATCCCAGTTCCTCCATGATCGGACGCCAAAGAAACAGCGTCAGAGTGGCAACAAACATGGAAAGCGGCGAGCTTCAAAGTCGTCAGCTACTACTTGACAGCTCAAGACAGCGACGGGGCTCACTAAACACCCGATATCGCGAATACGCTGGGGATCGTATAGAACACGCCACCCAAGATGTCGTTGGCAGCCAGCGCACTCGCTGCGAACTGACCCAACATGCGCTGGTTGTGCAATTCGAGGAGCGCACTGCGACCATGCGAGAGTTCCTCCCCCGAGAGCGCAATCCTGAAGATGGAGCCCCACCCGGCGAATTCAAAGTCGTCGCTGAGGTTCAAGAAGCGTGAAGGGGCTGCCTTGAACTTGGGTTCGCCCGATGTACGTGTTCGCTGGCGACGGAGGACGATGTTAAACCGCGCTTGGTCGTCGGACGGGGAAGGTGGCGCGCCCGTGCGTAGGCCTTTAGAGACGGGACTGCAGTCATGCAAGAGTGGGTTCCAAATGGGTCCTTGCGCACCGTTTTTCATCGTCGGGGTATCCGCATCGTCAATAGGACGACTGGGAGCTCTACTCTCTGCCAATGTCGAAGGCGTATCCATAGCGTCGCGATGCGGCACAAGCGAGCGAGTTTTAACACAGCTCACCCGTAGAATTTACAGCGCAAATCAGGGGCGACATGACATATGCAACGGCAACTTGTAACAAATGCGCGATACAATATGTACATGTCGACAACTCGTCGTGCTAGCATTACCGCAAGGGATCACTGCCTGCGCTGAGGTCGCGAACGACATAGTAGCTAAAGAAGAGTACTTTGAACGTGAGCGCAAGACCCGCATGCAACACAGCGACGAGGATGATGAGAAGTCGTGTCGCCCTAGCGTCCGCCTTTGACACGTCAAGTCAATCCGACCGGAATCACGCATGTCGCGAAACGACTTACGCTGGACAGAATGGGATACACGTTCAGCGCGAGGTAGTAACCAGACAGACCAAAAGCCACGCCGACGAGCACCCAGCGCGTGATGGACTCGGGTATGACACACAGTATCTGGTGTTGTCTGTGAGCGTTCGCACCATCGATAGAAGCGAGACGACTGACTGAGACGGGAATCCAGACAAAGAGCGCGTACCCCCACACGCCGAGGGCGTCCACGATGCTCCACTCGCTCACACCCAAGTACCGCAAGACAAGCCACAGAGCTACAGGCACTCCAAAGCTGTACGCATAGACGATCGTCGCGGCGAGGCCCAACAATCCGAAATTATAATCATATTCGGCGTTTGGCGCAGAGAGGTACTTGGAGATGCTGGCGGCGAGCGAAGAGGAGAGGAAGAGCGCTAGAATGAGTGTCGTAGGAACCCAGAAAGGGCCGTATAGGTCACAGCCAGAGGAGAGGTTAGTAAGGTAAGAAGGAGAAAAGGGGAGCAATGTCGTGTAGCAGCGTTTCAAAACGGTGGAAGTGTCGACGTCGAAATAAGGTTGATAGTAATCCACGGCCCAAAAGCCGGAGGGACCCTTCGATGAAGCTCCTTGGTCGGCAGGGTAGCCTGTGTCCCAGCCCGAGTCACGCGTATTCGGCGGTCAGCTCGAAGGGTGAAGCTCACCACGGTCAGCGCTGGGCGACACAGACTGCGTTCTGGCATTGGTTGTACCAAGAAACGCTGTAAACGGCGGTAGTGAGGAAGAAATGCGTGCACATCAAACAGCACCACTCACACTTGAATTCGAGGCCTTCAGGACCCTCCTCTAGGTGCTGCGAGCAAGATAACCATGCATGGTCGATACTCGTTGCACGTCGTACTCACTTCATCCGCATCCACAGCGATGTAGGCCATCGAAGATAGTGATAGTCGTGCAACTGTAGTACAGCAGAAAAGGACGCGTCTTGCCTGGTCGGCACGTGGTCACTGCCATTGCTATCTACAATCCAACCCACGAGCGATACTTTTCAACCTCGGATGCGTTCCTGCCGACAATGCGCTGTACTTGGTCTCCCCATACCTCCACCGGACGTCGACGCTCTCCACCAAGACATTCTCTCTGGTGCCTCTCCGCTTCCGCAAACTCAAACACGACACAATTCTCTGGGGTCAACGGCTTCAAGGGGTCCCAGCGAAGCAGCTGCGGCCGAGCAGGAATGTTGTGCGGCGGTACGACAGAGCGCCCGAGACACAGATCCTCGAATACGAGCGCAACTTCATCCTCGTCGATCGGTAGTTTACTAGGTTTTAAGAGTGGGTGAACGTTTAGAATCAGAATGGAAATACCACACACTTGATTTGCTCGCCGGCCAACTTTGATTCGCGGTGGAGCAAGTCTCTGAGGAGACGCTCGTACAGTTTTCTGCGATTTTTAATAGGTAGAGGGTTTAAGATAGGTTTGTTTGCCAGCTCGCAGATTACATAGGTGGCTATATACAAACCAAACAACGATGGTAATGGGCCTGCAAACGTAGTTAGGGATAGCATCGCGGGCGGTGAAAAAAGTGAAGCAAACGCGCACCCAGTACGGGCAGTATCCGAACTCTAAATTCGTCGAACACACCCAATTCCTTGACATCGCCTTTCTGGAACTCTTCTTCGGGCAATGGCAACAGCTTGACATCTCCTGGAACCTCGGTGGAATACACCACGGGTATCCCTGACGAGACGCCTTGAAGACGTAGTCTTCGCCTCACAGAACGCGCGAGGGGGTCATAAATCGTGCAAGATATATCACTGATCTGTATGCGCGTGGGATCACATTTGGCGCCAGCGCCCATAGATGAGAACACCTAGAAGAATCGAACAGAAAAGTGACTGCCGTTCGTTCGAGCAAAGGACCATACCTTGATATTGTGGTCGTGACAATATTTAAGAAGGTCCACCTTGGTCGTTATATTATCAATGGCATCTTGAACAGATGAGAGATGAAACCGAGCTCCAATTTCTGAAGACGCTCCAGCTCACCTATAACCCAATCAACACCCTCGAGTAGTTTTCCCCCATCCTCCTTTCTCCAAATCTCCACCCGACTGTCTACTTCCACCCAACGAGAAATCTGCTTTAATGTCCGTTCGATGCAACCCACTTTAGGAGTTCCGACATCAGAGAGCACGGCCGTTGCATGTCGATTGAGGGACGACAACGTCACGTAGTCAAAGTCTACGAGCCGTATTCTCGAGACCCCGCTGCAAAATTGACGTTCGGCCAGTCAGTCCGAGACGGAAAAGAGTACATCATCGCTGCACGCACGAACGAACTAGCATCACTGCAGCCCAGCTACCGACACCACCGCAGCCCACGACGACGACAGAGCCCGCGCGGACGCGGGCCATGCCCTCGTCGCCAAAGAATGCATAATTTCGCGCGAGTTGTTCTTTAACGAGGCTTTCGTCGTACCCGCCGATGTAATTTGGGCGTATGTACGTCTCTTCGGTCGGAACCTCTTCAGTTGTTACTGGAAGAACAGGAACTGGAGGCCCTCTATGAGCGGTGATGGACCGGAGGACGTCTTCATTGAGGTCTCTCCGCCGTTCGCTCCGACGGTACGCATTGTAGGCGGCGAAAAGTGCAGAAGTAACTACGCAGGCCGACGCTGCAGTGAGGACGAGCTGGGTCCGATGAGACTGAGAAGACAAGACATTCATGGCAAGCATGAACGTTTTCGGAATGTGGCACTCATGGTTATTGGGATGTCGCTATCGTGTCCTACAGTACATGTCGCAAGAAGCCCGAGCCCAGCTGAAAATAATAAAATACCGATATAAAGTATCGTCCAAAGCTGAGTACTAATACATCATGTGCTTGGTGTAGTGCGTGTGAGCAAGTTTCGGAGTCGAGGTCGCCATTTAGGTAACGTAGACGAGCGTGCGTCGTTGAGAGCTGAGGATGCAAAAAGTGATAAAGGCGCCAACCAGGACGCCAGTAATGATGCATGAAGCCGTTTCAACAAACGTGTGAGACCGGTCGTTTCGTGGTTTTGCGCTGCCGTGCTCCGGGGACGGCGATTCAGAGTACGTCTCCGCGGGAGAACTCTGTTCTTTCTGTTGTTGCTGTATGATGATGGTGGGAGAAAGTACGACTGTTGTGGGACGAGCAACACCAGATCCTAACACCGGTTGGACAGCTGGGACGATATCCTGCGTCGCAGTAGGAGTTGGGCCGGTGAGAACAGGGCAGAGACACTGGGTGACAGGGGGCGGTGTAGGGGGCGGAGGGGAGACGGGTGGGGTGGGGAGCATCACATATTCTTCCTTGATGTCGTCCTCTTCCTTTTCAGGGTCTACGTTGGAAATAATTTCCGCTTCCTTGGCCTCGTAATTATCCACGACGCGTTCTGTGGAAACGTCCTGCAGTGTGCAAACCTCCTCGTCTACAACCATTTTCTGCTTCTCTCGAACCTCCTCTGCCACTGCTTGGGCAAGCGACCTGATGACTGTCCACATTTCCGGATGGTCCCGCGACCACCACTGGGCAGGCCACTGTGCGATCATGAAGGCAAGGGTACAAGCCTTGTCGGTCGCTCCCGAAAAGTCCTTTGCAACGACTTTGTGGAACCATGGTCTAAGGAAAGCCATCGCCAAACGCTCAGAGCCTACGGTTGCATCGCGAAGGCGATGTTCGGCGGAGAGTTGCAGGAACTGACCAGACATATCCTGGCAGAATTGTCGGAAACTCGGCTTCCGCTCCATGGTGTCCCAGGACAGAGATTCTAACGAGGGCGGTGACGATTTGAGGTCGTGGCGCAGGAAGTAGGATGGAAGTTTGTCGATCAAAGAGGGGAGAGGGATAGATGCCAGAACGGCTGGGGTGGGTATGGCTCCGTAGACGAGAACGTCCTGTGATTCCAACGCATATCTATACCACTTCCAGTAGTCAAGATGTCTTCTACGTGTGATCCAGGTAGGTAAGTTTGAAGAGGATTAGACGATAAGTGGACTTACTCTCTGGGTGTCCCCTTCCGCAGTAGTTCCAATGCGGTCGCCGCTCGGCCTGAGAGCATTCTCGCATCGATGATAGCGATCTCGATATCATGTTTCAGGCCGACCCTGTAGCGTCGGGTAGCCTCCCATATTGCCCAGACGAAGCTGAAAGTAGTCGAGATAAATGGAGACATGTGCCTCTGGGTCCAGTCCATGTGCTGGGCAACGTCATGGTAGGTGCAAACGGAGGCAACCGATTCACCAGGGGAAAACGAGGAATCATTCAGCTGCTCGGCAGCTCGCGTGAAATACTCGTTAAACTTTTGCCCGACAAAGTAGGACTCGGCCGCGCTGTCGAAGATCTGTGAGCGGGTCTTGGGAGTGTGAATGCGAAAGAGGAATGGGTTGTCTTGGATCAGGGAATCGAAAGAGAATTCAGAGCCGAAGCCGTACTGGGGAAGTGGGGTCCCGCTGATCGGGCTCTGGAGCGATTGAGCAGAAGGCTCAGAGGAGTCCTGGGTAGGAATAGTCATCGTCAAGGGTCAGGACGGTCGGCGCAAGATCCTGGGCCGTAAGGGTTTTCTATCATGGCGAACACACCGCCTCGTGTTTTCCAGGCGCTCATCATTGCCTATCCAAGGAACGGAACGTGAGTACTGCGAGTACTGCAGGTACGACTCCGGACTCGACACGTGTGGTCCGTATGGCCTGCCAGAGAGCCACTGGCCTGTTGAACGACGCCTCCACGGTTTGATTGACGTCTTCGTCGTGTCGCGTTGGGCAGAACGACGAGAGGCTGGCGACGCTGCTCCACATCATGGTGACCCGAGTTGTGGCACGACTTCCCCATGACCGCTTCAACGAGTTGCCGGGGTACCGATGTCTACATAATTCCAGGCAGAACTCTCACTGACATGTCTCCCACAGTGGCATCGCATTTCGGCGACAGTAACGAACCGGAGACGCTCGTCCAACGCCACATTGGCTACGTTGCGCACGGCCATCATCCTCACAGCCTTTGCGAAGGCGAACAACGTTTGAGCGGCACACAATCATCGTTCCATTTTCGGGCTTGTGGGGTGGGTACTGGACCCTCAATTACGCCGCAAGCACGAGGATTCAGAGTCATCTGAGGCGGACTTGTTCACACGAGGCGGCGGCACGTTCTTCCCTGGTCTTGGCTGCCACTTCTTGTTCAAAGCTCGATTGGTTCCACCGAACGTCGCGATCAGTGGTTGGACTCCATCCTGCATCATGATCGGTATCCATTGCCAAGCTGTATTTTCTTCCAGTGGCGTTTGAGTGGCATTTTCCCCCCAAGTTTTGCCATGTTCACGAACACCTCAGACGCCCATTAGTTCTCCCTGTTCAGAGGCACCAAGTTCCTCACCGGTGGCCAGTGAGTGCAAACTGTCATATTTTGTTTTTACATACGTGCTGAATCATCCAAGGGATCACGCCGCCACTTGGTGGACTTGGATGGCTCTACGTCGAACAGACCAGATTGATGAACCCTGTTTAATCCCGCTTCAGCTCCGATATCCATATTGATCCAATTGGTGGCTCGTCATCCTTCCCCACCCCCGCAGTGTTCTTTAAAGGGCGAACTGCAACACCCGTTATGGTGAAAGCTGTCGCAATGCCACCGCACCGTCTAGCCACTGGTGCTCTCCTCAAGGCAACCCCTTGTAAAGTCTTCTCTACTTCTCTCAGTTATTCGGCAGCCCTTTCTTCTGCTACCCTTTCAGCCGAACAATCCTATCCTCCTAGTGTTCCAAAGATATTCGACATCTTCGACTCCCCGATGTCACTTCGAGCTAGGGACAGGTGCAATGAACCTGGATCATTGAAGGCGTTCGGTCGCCTTCCCACTGTGCATATAACACCGAGGGCGGGTAGCTTGCATTCACAGGGCATGCGCGACGATGGACTAGGTTTGCCGTGGTCTCTTCCCCCTCCTATCACCTTCGATGGTCCTGCCTGCCCTCCACACATGTCACTATCGACCCTGCGAGAACGCCGCCTTCGACGCCAGGGTTTGCCGCGCCCTCAGTCTCAGACACGAGATCAGTGGTCTTCGGTTGTCTCATGCAGTGACTTTACGTCACAGTCAGAGACCCTTTACCAGCTATTTGATGGGCCATCCCGTGTTACTCGTTTCCAATACCCAACGCCGGGAAATGAGGTGCGCAGCGGCCGAATTTCCTACTTCGTCGATCTCTGATTGCCTTGATTCACTGGCAGCATTCATTCACATACGTTTCCCTAGCCCTCTGTTTATCCTCTGCGTTTGGTTGGCTCGCGCTCCAGGAGAACCTCGAACGAAACAAGGAAAGGTCTCGAAGACAGCAGGAGTTGTCTTCCTCATCGTGATATACTGTATCAAGGCGAGTGGCCTGATTAATTTTAATCGATCTTTCGGGGTCCCTGATGGTCGATTAGAAGATGTATCAGCAACCCATTGATATCCGTTATTCCTGACTGTCACATTCTGCACACTCTTTTGTAGTTCTCCACAGTTTCGCTCCCGATGCATCGATTCTTTGCTTCCCATGTATTCAAACTGCCGCGTTTAACTTATACGGGCATTCTGCACCTATCCGGAACTCGCATTCTTTGCGTCAACAACATCAGTGCGTGTGTATGTCGCGTTTTTCCATACCTTCTAGTCGCTAAACATCATCAAGACATATGTATCAAGAAAGACAATAATTTCAGCTTGCTACTTGGCTAGATCGACATTTGAGGCTCTCTAGCACACTCATGTTTATCGATGGTTTGACTAGCCCGGGGTTTCGGTGACCTCATTGACGGTCTGGTTACACAGCGATGTCATGTAGCTCCCTCGGTAGCCAGTACCCCCTAGCTCAATGATAACATCGATTCGACATTGCTTCTGATTCGAGTGCAATTCCCAGGATCCACTGTTACGGTTTCTAGTCCTTGTTGAAGGCTATCACTATTCCCGTCACTCACCAGGGGTAGTACCAGGCCAGATGAGTCATTACCCGGTGAACGCGCTCCAAGCTCATAAAATATTGAACACTACCGTCATAATCGAGGCTCCAGCCTATTCATGAACTACCTCGTTTCACGTACGAACCAATCGCAATAGTGGGATGTAGGGCTCTAGTTATCATGTCAGTACCAAACCAGTAGGCCCAGTAAAGCCACCGTGCATATATACCTTACAGTGCGACCCAGATTCCCTCTATTGGTAAGTTACAATCAGCGTCCAGTGCAACGGTGCCAGTGACTGGTGATCCATCGTTTGATCTGACCCATCCGTCCACCCTAGCTTATCCGAGTCCGAGTCCTTCTCATCCACCATGCCTTACACTTCGTTTGCAGTTGCAGGGGCTGGTCCCACCATTGGCAGTCGCATCGTACAGGTGCGTCACGTCTCTCGCCTTCCCAGAATAAGAAAGTATGTCTAATGCGCGAGATAGGCACTGATAAACCGTGGAGCTTCGGTCGTCGTGCTCGCACGCCCTGGGAGCAGCTCGACCCAGAACCCGCTTCTCCAAGGCGCCAAAATCGTCACAGTGGATTATACAGACGTGAAGACGCTCGTGCCAATCCTTCGAGAACACAATGTGGAAGTCGTCGTCTCCGCACTCGCAGCTAGAGTGCTCCCCGCACAACGACCCATCGCCGAAGCAGCTAAGGAGGCTGGCGTGAAGTTGTTCGTACCCTCGGAATTCGGAATGCCGACAGAGGGTGGCAAGGACGGCCATATCGTGGTCAAGTCCGAGTGTGCTGGTAAGTTTGCCACGGCAGGAAACTCGCATATCTGATCACCGTACGTCCCAGACTATGTCAAGTCCCTTGGACTTCCTGCGTTGCGCGTGTATGTGCGTTCATCGTTAACCATATTTCCCGAAGCAGCTTTTACCCATACATTTAGACTGGTCTCTTCACAGAATTCATCCCAAGGATGACGGGCGTCGAACTGGGCAAGTTTCACCTCGTCGGCGAACAGACCGCTCCTAATTCTTTCACGGCCCTGGACGACATTGCTGGCACGTACCCACCATCTCCATGAAATTTCTCACCCACCTTTATCCCAAGGATTCGTCGGTTATATTCTCACCACACTGCCTGCCTCGTCCCTCCATGATGTCACATTTCGCATCCAGGGCGACCGAATGTCGCTTGCTGCCATCGGCGCACTCTACGAGGCGCGCGTTCCTCCCGTGCCAGTCGTGCACGCCACAGAAATTCCAGGGGCAAACGTCATGCAGACATTTTTGCAGAAAAAATTCAACGAAGGAAGACTCAGCTCTGGCTGGGACAATTATCTCAACAAGGACGACCCGGAAGATGCAAGCAGCGGCAACAGGGTCTGGGAGGGGCACGAATGGAAGTCAGTGAAAGAGGTGCTTGGTTTGTAACGCGTTGCAGAACCCGACCTGCGCTTGTACGATTAGTAGATCTCTCTGCAGACGGATACCTTGGCATTTCCTGTAAGCAAACGCCGCATGCTATTGGAATCACGAATTGCATCTGGCACCTGACAAGCTCTCATGTTTCTAACGGCCCTTTATAATTTAATGTTGCTATCAGCACTGCCGATTCAAATTAGTATGATAAGTCGAATCCACTTTTCAGCGTTCAAGGTTTGCCACATGGCTCGAACCGTTGGCAACAACAGGATACCCAGTAGACATCACCTTAGTTGACCCAGATAATCCCTACCCCGAGTGGTGCCCAAACCTCGATTTCGTAGATCAAAGGCCCATCCACCTTTGAATCTCGTCCAAATATGCGATCGCAGCAGCCCTAAACATGTCCAGTGTGAATGTGAGCACGTCCGGGTCCTCGAACGTCAGGAGCTGACGCGAGTCCAGATCGTACTTGGCCTGGAAATGCCGGACAACAAGGATGGAGCAGCACCAGAGGGATAGCCCCCAGAGATAACATTTGGATCGAGCGCATGTGCAAATTTGACTGGCAAAAAGAGTGCTCGTTTGGAAGAGAAAGCGTATCCATAAACCACGCCAACTCACCGAGTGCATCCTCGCTCGGTGATTACCTGAATGTCTGCTTCAAGAGTACCCCATCAACCAACGGCCACCACATGATATTGGGAGACTGGTAAGAGAGTAAAGGAGGGGTTTGCAAGACTGCGTTAATATTTATCGCTTGCGGTTGTGCAATTGGCTTGGGCTTGTGGGAAGGTAATGCCACGCATCGGAGAGGCAGAACCAGACACCTAACGGGAGTTGCACTAAGGGCCTCGAATGGCATGTCTGCTGAATCATACCATGATAGCTCCCTGGAATAATCCACCTACTTGACCATCATAGGCAATCATCTGTAGCATTGCAGAGATCGAGCCAGAACTTTGGCCCCACCCAGAAAATGATACCGTTATAGCTCCGGTAGGATTAATGGACCTGCAACACTTACAGGATAACCTTGTTTTGATTTCCTCCAAAGAAGGAAATGTACTTTTGAACCCATTGCAGGGCAAATCGTTCTACACGAGTGTCAGTTGTATTTAGGTCGGACAATATTACACTCTCACGATCGTGAAGGCCGAAATTTCCAAGACCTGCCTCCTGCCAAAGGTGTCGTCAGCCGTTGCCGGCCATCTGCTGAACTTGCGAACCAACCGTTCAAGTGGTGGCCAAAGGAGACGTAGATGATTGATGACAGTAAATCGGGTGAACCGTTGTATGCTGATGCATCCCCACTTCAATGGCACTTAATTTCGAATTGGATTTTGATCGTCCAGGATTATTTCAAGGCA
>JBBPJX010000440.1:0-16010 GCA_038088955.1 Neotropicomus parvogracilis | reverse complement strand
ATCAACCCTTCAATCATACCATTGAACTAAAAGACACCTTCATACCTAAAATCACCAAAGTATACCTGCTTAACCCCATAGAACAAGAAGCCTGTAAGGCTTTTATAGACGAACATCTCCAGACACGATGACGACAGGACCCACCGTGTCGCGACCGCCGCACGACGACAACAATGCGCGCATGCCCATGGCCAATGCCACGGATACACGGTACCACGACAACGATGGCGACGGTGCTCGTTAAACCATTGACAACGCATGTAGATTTTGTCCTTCAATGTATGCCCAGATTAGTTCCAGACCATGTGTGTAATATATAGTGTCCATGAATATTAGTTGGTGGGCATTCAATGCATGTGTGCTGTACAATCTCATCAAGTTATTCCTCAAGATTGGACAATGGATAGCTGATATTTTGGTGACATCCAAGCACAGTCCATGCAAAATATGGGTGGACATTTTGTGCCCAACATCTTCCCATAAATTAAAAAAACCCTTTCTAAGCTTGTGCCAGAACTCAAGAAATTGACATAATTTATAGTCTTTTTCAGCAAACTTGGCCATTGTGAGAAATTTATGTAAAATACATCTCTCATCTTCTGTCTGTTGTAGTGCCTCAACGCCTGGCCGGAATTCAATGGAAACGATACCAATCGACTTGGAATTACTCCCTGAACACATCACAGTTGGTCTGGTGGAGAAATACGACAATCTCAAAAAGTCGAAATCTGGCCCACCGGTGTTTGTTGTACCAGTATGTACCATGCTTCATATTGAAAGTGACAAAACTGCTGCAATGATATTGTCATATTAAAACATTCATATCTCAGCAACCTCTGGACCAAATCATGTGATTTCTATATCCACAGGTAGCCAAGAGTGTCTACTATCTTTGACCTGACTAAAGCTAAGCAAGATTCCCATGCATACAGGTACTACACTACCATTAGTACAAAATGGTCAAACATTGCAGCAGTTTTGGGAGTCACTGTATCACACACATGGCTGGTGCAGTACCCACTGGGCACACCTGCATCTGCACCTGTACCCTGCAATGGGGTGACAGGATGAAGATGATGGTGACTGGGCAACAATGGCAATGACAGTACCATGAGGATTATAGGTTCATGAGGACAATTCTAGCTACATATTACAATGTTGTTTTACTACAGAAATATATGTTCTATGTTGTCTACATGATACTGCATCAGGAAATTTACAAGTATCTATTTTGAACTTATTGTTGAATAGACTGAATCATGTGTAAGCTGCCACCATGGCCAAGAGTTATGAATCCATTTGCAAGGGTAGTGCAATGGCACAAGGCTTACACTTGCCTGCACAAAGTCCAAGCATCAAAAGACTTAGCCACATGACACCTCACTCACCCAAGCCACAACCTGGCCGAAACATCCTGTTTATGATCATTATCTACGAACCGCTATTTTTCGTAATTCTGCCAGAGATCAAGTGACCATTCTTCCGCGCGGACACCATCAGATGCAGAGCCTGGATTGATCTCATAAAGTGATCAACCCAGGCTCGAGCGTCCTCTGCGTTTATATCAAACAAGTCCAGATGAGTGATGAAGGACGTGAGTCGTAAACAGCATGGATGTGAGTGTGGGCGTGGTCCCAGAATGATCTTGGTGGTAAATGAGATGGAGAAGTGACCACAAGCGTTGTCCGTTAAGGTTTTTGGAAAAGAGAACCATGGGGGGAACAATATTTTGCACCAAGCACGGGACGGGGACGTACGTATCCACCTGGTAGACATCAAGGGTTGACCTGATCTTGCAAAACCTGTGTGCCAAGGTCGCATCGTAGTCGGATGAACGCACCACGAAAATTGGTGCCAATAAATGTCTATGCACCTTTCCAGTGTGACTAGTACATGCATACGTTTAACGTCAACAATGTGGTGTTCCATACCTTTCGAGCGCATCATCAGAGGATCGGTCCGGGACAAGAGTACTAGGACTAGACGGACATGTACTTTGCCATTCTGTTATGGACGTCAGAAGAATCCGCGCGCCTAGAGTATTCCGGGGGCCTACTTTGGTTCGTCCTTCTCTTTGTGAGCCAAGCGCTGCTCGAGCTTAGCAAATTCGTCTAATGCGATGGCCTCTTCTTCGTCCAACACCTGAAAGGATAGAAAGGTGAGGTAAGCGACGCGGCTGGAGGCGAAGCTTCGTACCTGCTCGACACCCTTCACTTCCGGAATATAATGCATCAACATCCTCTCAATACCAGACTTGAGCGTGACAGTACTTGAGTCACATCCTCTGCAACTGCCCTTTAGCATCACCTTGACGAATCCTTCATCGCTGAAACCCCTGTATTCGATATCTCCTCCGTCCTCCATGATCGCCGGCCGCACTCGGGTTTCGAGAAGTTCTTTAATCATAGCTACGGTTTCGGAATCCGTGTCGAGAATTTTCGTATCCTGGGGTCCCGCGGCATCCCTGTCTTCCTGAGAACGAAAGAGGGCAAGTCCGGCGGAGAAATGTTCCATCAATATGGAGTATATCTCGGGCTTAATGACAGCCCATGGGTTCTCGCTATCCTTGGAAACCGTGACAAAATCCGGGCCGAAAAATACTGCTTTGACACCCTCTATACCCATGAGCCGGATGGCCAGTGGCGACGCAAGCGCGGAGCGCGTATCGAGGAATTCTGCAGTTCCTTCCTCCATTACGGGAACGCCAGGGATGAATTTGAGAGAATCGTCGTTCGGCGTGGTCTCCGTCTGGATGAACATGGATCGCGCTGCAATGCGTTGACTGAAAGTAGCAATTATTCTTCGTGGTACCTACTGTGGGGAGGGTTGACATTCGGTGCTAGCCTTGATGAATGTATGCCCGACGCTGTTGCTAAAGTCGGCCCGCGGTGTACCGCTCGTCGTTCGGGCGTGGAGGAGATGTACCTCACCCATGAGCACAGCGCAGCATCCAAACGTCGCCTGGGTTGCACGCTTGTCCGCGCTGTTATCATCAGCGGGCTCGATACAAGTCTTGATGCCATCAAAGTTGAGAGCGAAGAGTCAAAAGCCAGAGTTACATAATCAACCGCTTGGACTTTCCTTTGTTTGCGTTTGCAAGGATGGCCGACTCGAACCTCTTCAGAGTCCTGGTCGTCTCCGCATCCGTCCTGCTCATCCTTTTCACAGGCTGGACATATCGCTATGTCAGACGACCGCCAAAGCTGCGTTCAGTCGCCATCATTGTCCTCGGCGATGTGGGACGTAGTCCACGTATGATGTATCATGCCGAGAGTTTTGCAAAGCTTGGGTTCGACACCTGTCTCATCGGATATCAGGGTGAGCGACAAAGTTGCTTCTCAGACACCCAAATCAACCAACGCTCCGTGCGCCGCAAGGTTCTAAACCAGTGCCTTCCCTCACTTCCCTACCCCATGTTCGACTCAGTTACCTGCCGGAGCCACCCACGTTCCTCCGCAGACTCCCCTTTGTCCTTGCTGCACCAGTAAAGATATTGCACCAAGTGACGTCCATTCTTTACACTCTCATGATCACAATGACATCACCGCCCGAGTTTCTCATGGTTCAGGTAGGACCTCTACATATGTTCAATGAAGTGCTGACTCCCTCCAAGAATCCTCCAAGCATTCCTACTCTTGCTCTTGTTTGGCTAGTCGGACGCGTTAGAAGTAGCAAGATCATCATTGATTGGCATAATCTTGGATATTCCATACTAGCCTTAAAGCTGGGCGCCACTCACCCGTTTGTGAAGATAGCAAAATGGTATGGACCCCAGTTCTGTATACACCAATCCGCTGATGGGGCTCAGGTTTGAGGCTACCTTTGGTCGCGCTGCATATGCACACCTGTTCGTAACCAGAGCTATGCAAGATCATCTGGTTTCTGAGTGGGGTTTGATGTGTGTCGTTTCCCATCATGTTCGTTGAACACGGTTGAACATGATGTTCAAGTGGCCAGAAGGCAGTACTGCACGATCGCCCACCGTCCCACTTCCACCGGTGCTCACCCCCCGAGGTCCACGAAGTGCGGATGCCTTGTCATGGTTGACATTCCTTATTAATACCAAACCCAGCTATTTCTCCGTTTGGGACCTTCACTTTCTAGTCCCTCTTTAAAGGACTATCTACCTACCCCAAATACGCCGTACACCACGCAATTCACCACCACGGCCATATTATCAGCTCGGACTACCCAACCTTCATTATATTCCCTCATCAACATGCCCGAACTGCGGGTTGACAGAGTAGCCCTGCTAGTTAGCAGCACTTCATGGACTCCTGATGAAGACTTTACGATCCTCTTGAATGCACTCAAGTTGTACGAAAAGCGGGCCTTGCGGGTCAACAAGGGTAAGCTCTGATTGTTCGAGTGTCCCTCCCGGAGTGGTAACGAAGGTGGCAGAGAAACCCGGGAAATTACCACGGATATGGATGGTAATTACTGGCAAAGGACCCCTCAGGGCCAAGTACATGGCTGAGGTAAACCGACTTCAAGAAGAGTGGTCGTACGTGCGGTGTTCAAGCTTGTGGCTAGAGGCAGAGGATTATCCTTTGCTGCTAGGTGGGGTCATCCACCTTTGATCCGTGACAGCGAGGTCATGATGGTCGTCAGGATCCGCTGATCTGGGCATTTGCTTGCATTCGAGCTCTTCGGCGTTGGATTTACCCATGAAAGTGGTTGACATGTTTGGCTGCGGGCTTCCGGTCTGCGCGCTCGAGTTTGCATGGTAAGCAACACATCCGAACGTGGTCGTTTTTTTACGTCTTCGGAAGTCTTTCAGAGCTCGTTAGAGACGGCGAGAACGGACTGATCTTTGGGAATGCCAGGGAATTGGCCAGCCAAATGGAGGTTGGTTCTAACAAGAAGCTCTCGGAATCCTAATGTATTGTCGAACAGATGCTGCTCGCGTCGTTCCCAAATGCCGCCGCCTTGACGAGGCTACGTTCCTCGCTCCAGTCAGCATCACAAAAACGTGTATCGCAACCGGTTCGGCACAAGGAGAGTACCGACTGGGGATGGGGCACCTGGACGGACAACTGGAACCGCGTTGTGCGACACCTGGTGCTTAAGGACGTGGAACGATTCGAATAGGCAAGATCAGGATCAATGATGATGCATGATGTCCGCTTTAATGGCGGTGCTTGCTGGTGTCCCGTCTAATTTATTCCTGTCAAGGAGGTCTACATGTTCAGATTAGATTCGAACGTAGACTCTAGAGAGTGAAACCGAGATCTGGTGATCGTTCCGAGTGCCGACTCTGCCTGCTCGGGTCCGCCAGCCAACTTTAACGAATGCTCACGTTGCCACTCTTATAATGAGGGCTTCATTTCCACCCGTCCGGACTGGTCGGACCACGTCCTGCATCACCAATATCGATGGTACAACCACCAACCTCTCGAGAGGTCCTGGTCAGTCCCCATGACACCAACTCTCAGGTCGTCGCCAAAAACACGCAAAGTAGGCGTCACTTAATACACTACGTTTGACGATGACAACCATTTACTCGTTAGCAGGTCGTCGGAGGTTCGCTTACATCGTAGGCGGAGTCGCGGTTGGGATTGTCGTTGTCGCTCTCGCTCTCGGCCTTGGACTAGGGTTGGGACTCGATAATAAGAACAGCTCAAACCACGTCGCTACCAATTCGACGTTTGCTCTTGACCCTTCGTTCGACATTACAAGCACCCCGACCACCAGGTATTATGAGTGGGTCGTCGAAGAAATGTCAGGTGCCCCAGACGGTTTCGAGCGAATGATGCTCGTCGTCAACGGTAAGGGGATAATAGCCCGCGAGACATCTCTCACACATTTGTGTAGGACAGTTCCCGGGACCGCTGATCGAGGTCAACAGCGGTGACGAGCTCATCGTGAACGTCTTTAACAAAATGTCAAACGGCACCACCATTCATTGGCATGGCCAGCTTCAGAACGGAACCAGCTACATGGATGGTACCAATGGAATTACTCAATGCCCTATTCCACCAGGCATGAACTTCAGTAAGCTCAGTTCGACCTACTCGGGCGCATAAGCAGGTACTTAGAAAGTTGTTCTCAGCGTACCACTTTACCATCAATCCTAACCAGTATGGTACATTTTGGTGGCACGCACACGCCTCGACTCAATACACGGACGGCATATACGGTCCCCTCGTGATCCATTCTCCCCATGAACCCATATATGGCTCTTATGATCGCGACATCCTCGTCATTTTATCAGGTGAGCAGTCCAAGTGTCAACATATAACCGATAAACTTTACCGATAGATTAATATCTACAGACTGGTATCATGACATGTCGTCAGGACTGCTCGCGCAGTACCTCAGCGACGCCGGGATCGACGGATCCAATTATGACGGTTCGAACCCGGGTGCCGAACCACCCCCAGACAGTGGCCTTATCAATGGCAGAATGAATGGCTCCACGTTCGACTTGGAACCAAATCTGCGTTATCGTCTCCGACTAATCAACATGGGGACGCTCACGGACTTTATGTTCAGCGTCGACGAACACGTCCTTTCTGTGGTAGAGGCTGATGGCACAAGTCTCGAGCCCGCAAATGTCCACCGTGTTCCCATCTTTGTCGCACAGCGGTATTCCGTTATTCTCACCACAAATCAGACTGCTGGTTCATACAACGTCCGCGCAGAGATGCAGCAATCGTGCTATAAGCTCTCCAACCCCAACTTGAATAATTTGGTGCTTGCAACGCTAACATATGGAGCGGAGCCCACTACGCCCACCTCTTCAGACTGGTCTGATGTTTACCCCGAGCTTTGCTTAGACCTGAACAGCACCATGATTGTGCCCGCGATTCCGATGAATCCACCGAATAGCACACAACCCGTCGTTGTGTCGATATCGTTCCAGCAAACTGTCCAGTCGGGAGGAAGACAGGTCCTTGCGTTCGTGAACGATACAAGCTGGGTAGCCCAAACCACAAACCCGACACTTTTGCAGTTATATCAAAGCGGTGCACAGACCAGCTTTGACAACTCAACGCAACTCGTGGTTGTCAACGACGACATTTCCGTCATCGATGTAGTCGTAAACAGTTATGATGACTCGAGTCACCCGTAAGTCGCAAACGGGTCCTGTTTCGCTGGCAGGTGTTGATGTCGTGGCATAGGTTCCATCTCCACGGCCACGTCTTTTGGATCCTCGGCGAGGGGGACGGAATATACGAGCCGGGTATTTCCGCTCTCACTCTCACCAATCCCCCGCGCCGAGACACGCTTACTATCCCTGGGTTCGGTTGGGTCTTCATCCGCTTCGTAGCTGACAACCCAGGACTTTGGGCATTCCATTGTCACATCGGATGGCACATGTCCTCCGGACTTCTCATGCAATTCGCAAGCTTACCGAGTAAAGTGCAGGAGTTCCAGATTCCCTCTTACCTGCGACAGCAATGCTCGGAGCAGTCGGGTGGGAAAATATCTAGCAAGAGAAGTAACAAGTGGTTATCGCTGGACATGTGAACATGTAAGATAACCCCGTAGCGTAGTATCTTGACAAGCATGTTTCAGCTTATCTGGCATGGGTTAACTGACCATGATCGAGGTCGCCCGTAAAATAGTTGTCGACAGCTAATGGGAAGCCGAGGTCGGCGCAAATCGGGTTCTGCAGTGAATCATAAACCGAGAGCCTCACTTGCGTCCCTCCCAAAGCTTGTTACCGCTGTTTGAGTTTTCTGGGAAGTCCTCGATGTAGTTGTCCCAGCCCCGAACTGAGAATTGTGTTGTAGGTATGTCTGGATGTCTGGATGTCTGGATGTCAAACCCCTCTGGAAGTGCGTCGACGTAGGCTACTGGCACAGCAAGATTGTGTGCCTCGTAAAGTGCGTCAATGGAAGTAAGAGGTGATCGTTCACGGTAAGTACATGAACAACGAACCCTTCTTCAGTGAGGTGATTGGTGAGCGAATTGTATAGAAGTGATAGATGCAGCGAACGAGCGGACAGGTAGGTGGGGAAGGAAGAGGACACGCACAGTTTACCTACACTCCTCTGAAGACTGGCTGACTGTCACACGTCGTAATCCACGGATCGTAACATATGATGACTTGGCAGCCTGGGAGTGCGTATGTAGCGGCAGCAGGCAGCTTTGTACCAGAAGGCTGCAATTTAAATGGATCCTCGATGAGACGGAACGAAACTTGAGAAGCTGAATTTCAAACTTCATAAGCTTGAGTTGGTGCCTTTTGCCGTAGGGGCCTGTACCAGATCTGTATCATGCTTACTCCTATACCTGTAACTACAAGTAGCCAGAGCGCCCACTTTTCATGGGTTACAATCCCGCCTCCCCCCGCCGAACCTGCGACCTTACGGAAGTTCATTGTTCGGACTATATAAACTGTTGCTGACACGTTCAGAGGAAGCCGACGCTGATGAGGCTCACTACGACGTTCGCCTGTTTGTCCCCTCTCGTACTCGCTGGCGCACTTACGAGCGCAACCACGCCTTTCAAGCGGGGTCCGATCAGCCCCCAGCATGTCAATTCGTGGAAGCTAGAAGTTCGCGCGAAAGCTTTGGAGGCTTCTTACTCGGCCAAAGCGTCGTCCCCGCCAGTGGTTCTTCTGAATCTTCAGGACTCGACGATCGGGCTCACCCTTCAAGCCGAACCGCAGGACAAGCCAGACTACCCTGAATTCCCAGCACAGTTCTTCGAGCAACCCATTGATCATTCCGACCCGTCGCAAGGAACCTTCAAGCAACGCTATTGGGTCAATACACGGCACTATGTACCTGGTTCGGGTGGACCAGTCATCGTTTTGGATGGTGGGGAGACGAGTGGAGAGGATAGACTTCCGTTCTTGGATACGGGTATAGTGGAAATCTTGGCAAACGCGACGGGCGGTGTCGGTGTTGTTCTCGAACATCGCTACTATGGTACGCATACAGCCTATTCATGCTCGTTGGATGTCGTTCAATGTACAACAGGAGCCTCCGTTCCCGTACCTGACTTCAGCACGGACAATCTAAGGTGAGGTCACTCGGCGAAATTGTTCACGGTTCGCTGGACTTGCTGAACAACTCCACGAACGCACTAGATGGTTGAATAATGACCAGGCCGCCGCAGACTCTGCAAACTTTATGAGACATGTCAAGTTCGAGAGTATGGACGAAGATTTGACGTCTCCCCGCACCCCATGGATTTATTATGGTGTATGTACACAAGTCTTGCCTCACCTGCAAAACTGAGGAGACACGAAAGGGTTCTTACGCTGGGGCACGAGCGGCGCACATGAAGATCTTGTATCCGGAGCTTGTCTTTGGAGCGATCGCATCCAGCGGTAGGTGTCTAGCACACGTCATGAAGGTGCGCTTCCTTATAGTCACACAGGTGTAACCCATGCTACCCTTTCCAACTGGGAGTACTATGAGGTTATCCGCAAAGCTGCTGATCCCACGTGTTCTGCCCACATCGAAGGCGCAATAACGACTATCGATACGCTCCTTCAAATCCCGTTTCTGAGGGATCTTGTCAAGACCATGTTCGGACTCCACGAACTCAAGCATGACGACGACTTTTCTTCCGTCCTTCAGGTTAACTGACTCCATAAATTCACGAGTTGCATGCTAACCAATCACTAGAGCCCACTGGATACATGGCAAAATAAGGTTTGGGACCCGGCGGTGGGAAGCACAAATTTCGACGAGTTTTGTGAAGTGTTGAACAAACCAATTGATCGTGGCTCATATATCGCTGCTCTACCGACTGGGCATGAGGATCGTCTCTTGACTTTATTGGACGACGAAAAGATCGATGCCGCTGTCTTCAATTACGCCAAGTGGATCAGGGAGGTGAGGGTGGTTTCCATTCTTTCACTCTACGGAAATAGAACAAACGCACGACTCAACCCATCAATTTCAGAACAAAGTGAAGCCTTGCCTTGAAACGAACTCGACAGTAGAGGAGGTCAGGACAACCGCCTTCCTTTCTTCATCGACTGAATATCTCGACCTTGTATATTCGACTCCAGTGTTTTGGGACATACGACGACGCCAAGTATACCAACACTTCCCTTTCTGAAGAGTGGCGTCTATGGACGTTCCAAGTTTGCACCGAGTGGGGTTACTTCTCTGTTGGTCTTTTGTTCTATGTTTCCAAGGAAGGTACTGATCCTTGTGGCAGACCGCTCCGCCCGATCCAGACCAGCCTCGAATTGTATCCAAGTTGTTGACGATGGATTATGCTACGAAGCTTTGCCGCCAGGTAAGTTCCTGTATTGCTGAGGAAGCACCATCATTGGACGAAGTGATTTTATAGGCGTATCCTCCTGGAGAACACTTCACGGTCCCACCACTACCGAACATCACAGCCGTGAATGACCTAGGAGATTTTGCAATAGCCACGGATAGGCTAGCCATCATAGATGGGGAAGGTACTGCATTACCTCCCTTTCATATTGTGTTATCACTGACATGTCGTAGTCGATCCCTGGAGGCCTTGCACCCCACACAGTGAATACGCAGAGGACAGAACAGACACGATTCTTCAGCCGTTTAAACTCATCCCCAGTACGTGTTCATGTTAAGCCTCCGTCGGCATGCACTCAGATGGTGGCCATTTCAGACGGTATTCATCATTACGACGAATATGGTCTCCGCGACATCAATGACGAGCCGCCGGAGATACAGCAGATTCACTACGAGACGATTGAATTCGTGCGCGAGTGGCTTAATGATTTCAAGGCGTAGAAGCTCGATGATATGTAGATACTCGTTCGTATAAATTGAGATCTCCAAAACTAGCTGTTTTGGGGAAACTCATTTGGTCATCCGTCCGTCCGCTCAATTGCCGCTCAGCAGTTCTCGACCGAAAGCCTCTGATGGCTTCACGGACTTCGTTTATAGCTGGATCCAGGCAATCCGAGCTTGCAAAGATCCAGACCAACATCGTCATCCAGAAACTCGCCGAAAAGTTCCCTTCCTATACGTTCGAAACGCGATTCAATGAGACCGAAGGTGATAAGAACCAGTCTCAGGCGCTCTTTCTCCTCGGAGGCAAGGCGTTATGGACAAGGGGGCTCGAAGAGCTGCTTGCCAACAAACAAGTGGATATGCTCGTGCATAGTCTCAAGGACCTGCCGACGGAACTCCCGGAAGAGTTCAAGATCGGTGCAATATTGGAGAGAGAGGAATGCGTGGATAGTTTGGTGATGAAGACTGGGTTGCCCTACAAGACGCTCGAAGACTTGCCTGCTGGGAGCAGGATTGGCACGAGCAGCGTACGGCGCTCAGCACAGGTCAGAAATTATCTCAGGGATCATCGCAAAGGGTTGGAGATGACGTTCAAAGATGTGGTGAGTAAGGATGGATGTTCGAGCGATGACAAGACTGAATGGAGGACATGTACAGCGCGGAAACCTGTACGTCTCGTAGTTCGATCGCATTCTCTGCACCGAGATTTAATACCAAAACATAGCAACACCCGCCTAAGGAAACTGGATGCGACTGGGGAGGATGATGCATTTGATGCACTCATCCTTGCCAAAGCGGGGCTCGTACGTCTCGGCTGGTCACATCGCGCTACGGAGGACCTGGCACCTCCAGTCCTATATCACGCTGTATCTCAGGGTGCATTGGCTGTAGAGATTCGGACTGACGCGTCGAACGAGATCTCCGAGTTATGTGAAGCCCTAATGCACCAACGCACCCAGTGGATGTGTCTCGCTGAGCGTGCAATGTTGCGCACATTGGAAGGTGGATGCAGTGTGCCTGTGGGCACTGCTACCCGGCTTACCCACGTGGTAGAGGGAAATGAGAGGCTGAGAAGCGGAGACCTGAGACTCGAAAGTGCGGTACTGGAGATCACAGGTTGTGTCACGTCGCTCGACGGGGTGCAACAATTCGTCGAGACGATCGAGGAGAGGATCACGAGCACGAGCGAGGCGGAAGCACTGGGTAAGAAACTCGGGGAGACCTTGTTAGACAGCGGCGCACGCGAAATATTGGAGGAGATCAAACTCGACAGGGCAGCTCGAGCACGAGAAGCAGAAGGCAAAACGTGATGGATTCGGGTACAGCTAGAACCGAGAATTATCTTCTTGTAGTTCATTGTGCAACATTTAGGTAATGACTGCACAAGCGACGTTGATGAAGCACAAGAAATTCGCTCTGCCTCCCCGCGAGCGCCTGAAAATCTCTAGAAAAGAGGGCGAACAACAGGTGACTCTAAAGCAGGGAGGAATTGACATTGAGGAGAACTGCACTCGAAAGCTGCTTATGAGGGAATGTATTGTTTGTCTGTGTTTGATACTGGATAGGATCTTACGGGCCCTCTCTGTTCGCAACCTGCACGAGGGTCGGGCCATGGCTACTGTGTCGTCTCGGCGTCTGTGCAAAGAGCTCAGCGAAATCCACGCTGAAGGATGTCCTTGCGGTAACTTTTTATCTCTTGATGCAGCCTGTTATTCACCCGGAAACATGCAGGGATCAAACTCCTTAGCGCAGACGACTTTGAGACCTGGTTCTTCTCCATTGAGGTTCTGGGCGAAAGCCTATACCAGGCAAGCCCTCGTCCTACTCCATATCTGTAGCTCACTCTGCCCCATTAGGGGGAGGTCTTCAAATTGAAGTTTCGCTTCGATACAAACTACCCCATCTCCTCCCCTGCGGTCCAGTTCGTCGTAGACAAGGACAATCAGGCGCCTGTACACCCAGTGCGTCGAATAAACTCGAACAACAGTGGCAATTATTTCTGACTCGATCTCAGCACGTGTACTCCAATGGACATGTAAGTCCAGGAAACAGACTATCCGTTGTTTCTATTTCTGATTCATCATAGATCTGCGCCTCGATCCTAGGAACAGAGTGGTCTCCGGTGTTGAGTGTGTCTGCTGTGTGCGTCACACTCCAGAGTATGTTGGCGTCCTGCAAGGTAGCTTCTCCCCCGTCGGTTCATTCATCCACTCTTACACTCATGTAGGGCAAGGAACGGTAAGTCCCAATCCCAGGTTGATTTCTCCACTCCGAAAACATATGGCTTTTTAAGGCCAGTAGACAACGACCGGTACGTCAGGACTGCACCTGACAATCCAAAGAAGGTGCGCTGCATTGTGGACACAGAATTTTGCGCTGTTAACCTTTTCACTGGCAGACGCGCTTCCAATACCACGGTAAGAGTGCTTGAAGTCACCCAACTCGATAATGGGTCAGCTAATTGTGTCTCTCCTTCATGATCGTGGGTACAACAGATGACACGTATGTTCCCGCCACTTTCCAGCGACGATTGAACTGGTTTGACTCGCCTTCTATTCCACAGGGTGTAATTACGGGTCCTTATGCCACTCGACGTTTTTGCATGTACAAAAACAGATACTATGTGTATCATTACCAAGGCAACAAATGTAATGTTGAACATTTGCACGCAGTGAACGCAGGGTTCTGGTTGAAGCGAGACTTCCGCCCGACTCGGAGTTGTCCGAGTGGACGGCGCTACTAGGGTTCGTTCTTATCAATCGTATGTCCTCATCGAGGTCTGTCATGATCATGTCTAGCGAACAATAGGCGACCCTCCTGAAGCCAAGGTGGGATCATCATAGTGGCATTACTACTACCTTGGAGATGCACTTCAGGTTAATCTCAAAACGTACGACATGCTGGTCGTGTCTCCTGAGGGCACCTCGGTACGACCGGGGCAAAATCGCACCATCTGGCGGGTTACTGGAACGACCACTAAAGAGGATGTTGTGCTTCGCGCTGCGAAGACCAGGGTACGGTGACCTCCGTACCATTCTTTCGACCATCAGTTCTTGCGTCTTCTTTGTTCCTATGTTCGCAGCGTCAACATTTTTTACCTTGCCATTTCCCTACAGCGACACGCGATCTCCTCCGCAACGACCCTCACTGGAAAGGTAATAAAGCTTTTGCATCGTTCAAATACTTGTGACCTATGGCCCATAATCGGCCAAACTGTGAGCCGAATTGTAATTCTATACCTACACGGTGCGCCTAAACGCTGGCATTTCCAACAGGGACACTGCCATCAATAATGTTCGTGGCGAGTGGAACGGTCACCATGGTTGTTCGCGCATGTGAACACCATCCTTGTCGAAGGACTTCGGCGGAGCAATCCGGGGCATAGGTAGTCTCGAAATGGTGGTATCAAAGGGAAGGACATACTCGCACCAGTGCTGTCATGTCTCGCACACGGACAACGCCCGTCAGCGTTGAAAGCGCGGCCAATAATTTGGTACATTATCATGCACGTCGCAGACGAAAGCTCGCTGTAGGCTTTCTGTTTCATTCAGTATGGGAATTGACCACAGTCGGAAAAGGTAGCCTCTCTTGACCACTCCGAGCGATGGTGGTAGAATGAGAGTCCACTTCGGGAGCATCGCGGGATACAGATTAATTTCAACCATTAGGAATACAACAAGGTACAATAGGCCGAAAGTGTGATCAGGACCTCCTGGACCATCGGAAATCAAAAATGAGCTCGAAACCAAAGGGACGCATGTCGATCTGGCCGGGCGTCAGCAATGGTTCGGCTGGTATAGAGGGTCCAACAGCGGGCGGTTCTGCTGGTGTTTCAGGTGATGTGGTTGCATCAGTAGGAGTAACCATTGGGGGTGGTTCAGATTTGTTTGAACGAATGCTGAAAAAAAAGGAACGAAATATAGAGGACAGCGTTTCATTTCGCATGCTTGAGACGTTAGGTGCCGTAGAAGTTCGTTGAAGTTCATCGTGTGGGGGTTCCGCCGCGATAGTGGCGTTTGCGTCGATGTCGCCACCTCGCTCGAGAGACTGTTTCCACTGCTTCTCGATATGAGCAACAGCCCTCTGAATGCTATCCCTCTCCCATTTTTGCACATCATATGGTTCGAACAGTCCCGAGGCAAAGTCGCACCAGCACCTATCCGCGACACGTACGATGGGGGGAGCGGAGTTGAGTATACTTAGATGGGGGGGCATGGTCGCGTTCAACGCTTCGGAGAACGTGGTGATGTTATCAGCCCACGGGACGGAGAGGCGGGCATCCATTGGAAAAGACTGCCAGTAGCACGAGCTGAGGAATAAGGCAGCGAGGAGTATTATGCAATAAAAACTGGATTCCCGTGAGCAAAGGGCTTCGAGGCATTGTTACAGTACGGACCATGGTCTCGCGTGGAGAGCTAGGGTGAGCAAGAAGAGAACCAAAAAGTAAGGCGGCGCAGTGGGGAGAGGTAAAAGCAGCAGCGGCAAGAACCAACGAGTGCACCTGCCAGCGTTGTTGTAAACTGTATGTCAAAAGGAAGAAAACATACGCACCACATCACGGTCGTCGGTCAGTCGGTCGGTTGGTCGTTGAGGCGGAGCTAGGCGTGCGTTAGACATAAGTCACGTGAGATTGGCGATATCCAAATCGGGACGAGTGTTCTCCATCGTTCTCGACATTTCCAAAGGACCCTTTTTAAACGCCTCCGCCGTTTCTTCGTCGTCCCAGCAACTTGCAGCCATGTCGAAACATCCTGAAGTGCTCTGGGCGCAGCGCAGCAGCAGCAGTGCACCAGAGAAGGTCTGTCCTCCACCTTTCGCGCTTTCATCCACTCTCAATCTTGCAGAACATCGTCTACTTGACTGTCAACATTCCCGACATCGTCGAGTCATCCCTCGAGTATGCGCTGACATCCACTGGCGTGTCCTTCAAGGCGTCTGCAGGGTAACCCGATACTTGCACGCCTGCTCAAGCTTCCTCACCCGATTCCGTAGTGCTGAACAAACCAAGTACGCGTTTGATCTCGAGCTGTTCGCAGAAGTTGATACCGAGGTCTGGTATCCTCCTCTATTCCTCAGACCCGTTCTCACAACCATCCAGAAATCCACCAAGCGCCTCACGTCACGTTCCTTGGTCGCTGTCCTCCGTAAAAAGGAAACAAAGTCCGAATACTGGCCGCGACTAACAAAGGAAAAACAGCCTTTTGTAAAGACAGACTTTAGCAAATGGGTCGACGAGGACGAACAAGATGGAAATCGTGATGCTGATGACGATTTCGGTGGTATTCCAGGAATGGGCGATATGGACATGGGTGG
>JBBPJX010000439.1:0-16044 GCA_038088955.1 Neotropicomus parvogracilis | reverse complement strand
CTGAGAGGGGCCCCCAATTCGCATCACAAGTCATGAAGGACCTCTGTCACCGTCTAGGAATAAAGCCAAAGTTGTCCACAGCCTATCACCTGCAGACGGACGGACAGACCGAACGACTGAATAGGGACCTCCAACAGTACCTCCGACTCTTCACATTGGAAAAGCAAAACGAATGGGCGGACTGGCTCCCACTGGCCCAGTTCTCCTACAACTCCAAACAACAAGCGTCGACACGACAGTTGCCGTTTAATGTGACCTGCACGTATTCCCCTAGAATGGGCTTCAAACAAAAGCACACGAAAGCCCCTGCGGCCGAAGACATGGCCAAAAAAATGGAACTTGTTATAGAACAAACGAGGAAGAGTCTAGAGCAAGCCCAAGCAAAGATGAAGACCCAAGCCGACAAGCACCGCAGGGAAGCACCGCAATACCCACCTGGAAGCAAAGTATGGTTATCCACGGAAAATCTCCACCTAACCTGTGCTTCCAGAAAGCTGACGGAACGTTGGATTGGACCATACACGGTGGAATGATGAATTGGAGACAACGCGCTCCAACTAAAACTCCCGAAGTCAATGAGAATCCACCTGGTGGTATGTATTTCCTCTCCGTGCTTGAAGAATGATTCCTCCAGTTGCGAACACAAGGCCAAAATACCCTCCCTCCCTGCAAGATTGACTGTTATTCCGATATCACAACCGGAACCATGTGCTATACTGCAAGTCAGTTGATTTGTATTCATAACGTTTGATTCAATGTATGGTTGCAAAGAATGTCCACAATGGATGTTTGTATTTTTTGTGATGCAGTGATGAGGGTATATAAAACTAGCATGTACCCTATTGACCAGACCGTCAAGAATCATATCAGTCAAGTCTACAATGAAAGCATCCTAGATAAAACTGGGTGAGCTTGTTTTGCACCAAGGTTTTTTGACCAGGTATTTGGATGATTTATCTCAACCCAGTACCATGATGTTGCCCTCACTATTGGAGTAAACAAGTGCATGCATAACGCACAACAAGAGGAAAAGGATGATGCCCATGTGCCTGGGGTTACTTCACCAATACTCATGGCAGTGGACCTCAATCTCCATGGGTCTGGAGACGTCAGTGAGCCCAATACCAGCATTAATGAGGGGCGTGGGTGACCAAGGTTATTGAGGGGCTGAAAGTGCTCAGGTTGGTGCAGGAGCCCTCTCTGCACAAGATGATCGTGTAACACATCCAGTTTTCGCCCAAACACCCTGCAACATTGAGGTGGGTGTGCATGTGCCTACTTTTATGGCACTGCCTGACAAATCGACCTGGACTCCACAGTTGAGATGGGGCTGCAATGATCTTCCATGTTGCGGTTTGTTTCAAGCTGTCCACAATGGAGGCAGAGGGAATACTGTAGCCTACGAACCCAAGATTTGTCAGTCATGATGATAGCTGACCTGCTGCTTACTACATCAGGCACTTGCCCAAGCTCGAGACTTCCTCCCGGATGAGCTGACCTCTTTACCCCTCTGGATCACACACATCAAGGGCGAGGATGATGATGTCATTCTCATTGATCACCTTGTACAGTGCATGGATGTAGCAGTGTCAAGTCTGCTCCTTGGTCTTCTGAGTGAACGACAGCCCATTGCTTATCATTGCCTCCAACATGAGTGCTTGGTCTATCAAGGATACCAGCACTGCGAGTGAGGCCAGCATCGGCTCAGATGCGGGAAAGCTCCAGATCACATCAGAACACAAGCGTAAGTGCTCACACAGTAAAGAGAAGGTCGACCACCTCCAGGAACCCAAGGCAAGCTGGACAAGCCAGAACGTAAGGCAAATGCACAATGGTGTACAGGGACACCCCAAAAGCAGCGAGGGCTAGCAATATATTGATACAAATGTGCCAGGTCGAAATAGAGGCCAAGAAGGCCCAGCCAGGCAATCAGGTCAAGCTTGGTGCTGACGAACACAATCAGGTGCATCAGAGCAATGGCAATGGTGTCCAGAGAGTGGGATACAACAGGAGGTGGACAGCACAACAAATGATGTGTGCAGTGACTTGATGCCATCAGGGGCCATTGAGGACATACCACATCCCCACACCACTCTATGGAGCCCATGGAAAGCATGAATGAACTATACATGTTACACAATGGATCAGATGCAGACAGTGAGATGGCAAAGTCAAGACATGGGCACAAGGAGGTCAAAACAGGTCAGTTGGAGATGTCAGGAGTGAGCATTGAAGTGGTCGAACTGAGGCCAGCCAATGAATGAGATAGGCACCTCACACATGACTGCGCAGACCCAGCAAGGGAAGGGGAAGAGAAGTCCAGCGAAGTTGTGACGATGGCCAAGACAGTGGCAACCACAGTGTGACAACTGATGCCAGTGTCAACATGGACTGTCAGTGTCCAGAATGACTCGAGAGAGAATGGTTAAGCAAAGTGTTAGAGCAGGAGGGTGGGAGGACTTGCCAGAAAAGGTCCCAAGACGAGTCAGGAGAGCCCTAACCTGGATGGCGATGGCATTCAGACAGCAGGGAGACAACAATGGACAGACAGCACAATGAGTGACATGCACAGTGACTCAGAAAGTGCCATACAAGATTGCTAGCTGACGAGCAGATGGGTCAGCATGAGGAGCAAAAGAGATTGCACAACCACGTACCCAAGCCATCCACACCCCATTCCTGTGTTGACAGCGACGGGGAAGATGGAATGAGCAACAACCGTGTCATTGCGTCATCCAGTCACCCCTAACCATCATGTTGTTGCCCTGTTGCCGTGTCACTGCAGCATTCAAAATCCCAACCATCACTGGACACAGGGGCAGATCCAAGGATTTATATACTGTAGATATGTAGACCAAAAGGTGCATTGGTTAGAACCTTCGACTTGACCCAAAAAGAATGGTGACATTGCTCATGTGTGCCAAGGTCTGGCTCGACAATGGATGGTTGGGGAAAACAAACAGGCATAGTAAAAAAAAGCGACAAACCCACATGTGCCAAGGTCTGGCTCAATGATGGGTCGTTGGGGAAAAGAAACAACAGAACCATGCATGCCAAGGTCTGGCTTGATGATGGATCGTCAGGGAAAACAAACAGGCGTAGCGAAAAAAAGTGACAAACCCATGTGTGCCAAGGTCTGGCTCGACGATGGATCATCAGGAAAACAAACAAGGTGGCAGAAAAAAAGTGACAAACCCACGCATGCCAAGGTCTGGCTCAACAATGGGTCATTGGGGAAAAGAAACAACAGAACCATGTGTGCCAAGGTCTGGCTTGACAATGGATCATCAGGAAAACAAACAGGGTGGCAGAAAAAAAGCAACAAACCCACACATGCCAAGGTCTGGCTCAACAATGGATCATTGGGGAAAAGAAACGGTCAGAGGGAAAAAGAAACAAAAAAAACCCATGCATACGAAACCCTTTTCAAGTATACTGGTTACAGCCTTTCACTTGGCTCAATACTGCAAACAGCATTGCCTACAAATGGAAGGGTCAACAGGGCTACATCACTGGTGACATACACAGGCAGGGCAAGCATGATATCAGTAAAAGGAGCAAGAAAACAGGGCATCAGGTTCAGGCGTACTGGTTAGAACCTTTGACCTGGCTCAAAGAGATTGGTGGCATTGCCTACGACATGCGTAGACAAGGTGAGGTAGAAAGGATTACATTGCCAGCAACATGCATAGGCAAGGCGAGTTTCACCTAGCATCTGAATCCGTGGCGTTGTCTATGGCATACATGGACAAGGCAAGATGTTTGGAAAAGCGATAGGTTCATGCGTTGTCTACAGCAAGCATAGGCAAGGCAGAACATTCAAGAGAAAAAGTGGTCGTTAGGTGTTGCTACCAAAAACATCACATGTAACATCACATGTCACGATGGTCAGTCGTCAGTCAGTCAGTCACAGGGGTCAGTCTGGTTAGTCATTCAGTTAGTCAGTCACAGGGGTCAGTCAGTCCAGTCAGTCCAGTCAGTCAGTCTGGTCAGTCAGTCCGGTCAGTCAGTCTGGTCAGTCAGTCTGGCCAATCAGTCACAGGGTCCAGTCAGTCAGTCAGGTCAGTCAGTAAGTAGGTCACAGTAGTTGGTCAGTCTGGTCAGTAACAGGGTCTGTCAGTCATGCTGGATGGTCTCAAACATCTAACTTCTATAACTCCAAGACACTACTAACATCTAACCCAAGTGGTTAAAAATGATCATACAGGGTTAAAACATTGTACAGCCCATACATTTTGGGGTTTCACCTGGTAAGAATGATATGAAGGTTATATTGCCAAGTGCTCAGCCAGCTATGTACGTTGTCACACATGAACGTCCAGTCCAGCTGTTTGGTCATAGCAAGGGCTGAGAATTGCTAACCCTACCTCATACTAACCCAATGTAAGGTCAATGATCTCATCACCTCCAGCAACCACCCTTTCTCCCAACCCACTGGGGATGATTCGCCACAGTCTGTTGCTATGATTGTTCCCTTGGCTGTGACACTGGTTTTGATGTGCTCTGCATTCAGGTTGTTGTTGCTGAGGCTGTTTGAATACCTTTGGTAACCCGTCCAAGAATTCAGACCACTCCTTGTGGAGCCACAAGCCTTGGAATCTGGAATAGATATCAACCTGTGCCCTACATCACTTGTCAGCATCTATAGTTTGCAGGGTATTAGTACAACCCACCAATGATTCTCCTCACTGAATCTCTCCACTGTCTCTGGCCCAAACCATTCCAGTACATCCAGGTTAATCCTTTCCCCATACACCCACAGCACATCACTGTGACCTACCACCCCACTTTGCATAGCTTCAATCATATCTAACATAGCATTGTTCAATCTGGGGTTAATAACCAGTGGGGTGTTGGACCGTTTACAGCAGTACAGAGATTTTTTGGGGATTGACACCTCCTGACACAGTGGGCATTTTGCTTGCACCCTGGTCCTACAAATTTCCAACATCCACCAATGCAAAAGGCATGCACAACAGAAGACATGAATACACCCTCTGATAGATGTCAGTAATAGCCTGTATCATAGAAACACATCAGCATATGCACATTGACCAAATCATTCAACCATATATGACGTCTTGACACCTATGCATGTTAGCGTTGATCAGCCTAAGACCACCTATACGAAAGAGCTAACCTACATTCCACATTTAAACAAGCTGTTATGGAGGCCGACCAGCTTATATAGTGCCTTGTCACAACCAAACGTAGATTGATCTGCTCCAATACCTTGTTCAACTTGGTCCAGGGTGGCTAAGTCATCGTTTCCCTATTCAGTTCCAATGCATCGTTCCACTTGCTCCAGAACTGCGTGGCAGTTTTCTTTTAGTGTGGTATTGGATTCACGTATTGCTGCCAATTCCACCTTCAATTCTTTGATTTTCAGATGCATTTGATATATCTCCAGCTGACTGCCCAACTCATCATGGATTATAGATGGTTGGGACACAGCTTGAACCCCCATGTTTGCCCCTGATGAGGGGGGTTGGGGGGTAGCAGGACAGGGTGACCGAGGGGTGGTGGGATGGGATGGGTGAGCATTGGATGGGCTAGCCTCTGAGATGTTGGAGGAATTTCCAGCACTCTGTTGCACTGCTGTCGGTGTGTTGCCCTGTCTCTTCCTCTCCCTATAATACAGGTTATTTTCCTATATGGGTGAGAGAATGGTCAAGGCTAGCATACCTTTCTCTTCTTTTTGTGTCCCTGTTCCCCTCCTTCAGCACCTGCTTCTGCACATCAGTTCTGGGATGAAATTATTTTAAAACCATGTCTCTTGCAAATAAGAAACCTACAGATAGGCCTGATGCTTTCTCTGCATTTCCATGCTCTTTTTTCTAGCTGCATTGCACTAGTGAATTCAAACGGGGGTTAACCGTCATGAGCAAAAAATATGTATATGTATGCACAGACCAACCTCATTATCCGACATGTCAACCTTTCTTTTTGTCATCTTGACACAAGAACATGTGATCAAGCAAGAAAGAAATGTACAAAGAGTTCCTAACCTTGAGGGACCTGAGGCTATGTGCTCACAGTAGGTATAATCACACCCTCTGAAATGACCAACTCACTTAAGAGGTAGGCGCTGACCTAATCGTCCTGCAAGCCTTGGGAACTTGAAGGTGAAGAGGGGACGAGAGACTCTTGGGTCTAGTGGATGAGGAGCAGCCTCGTAGTGAGGATGGGAAATATCCAAGAGGACAAGAATGGGAAGCCATCCCTGTCCTGCTCAGGTTTATATACTACTAGGGGTTTGTACATGTTTGGTACTATTTGTGTATACTGGATCTGTCCGATATACTATTTAATACCCCTAGGCTGTGTCAAGAATTCCGGGAGGAACTATTATGCGTGTGGCATCCAATGGCATAACTCACTCGTCGGTTGGCATCATCAGCTGATGCTGTGTGTGCTGCGCATTCCTGTGTTTTGCCTCAAGGCCTTGCTGCGGCTTCTGATAAGCATAGCCTCGTGTGGCAGCCAATGGCATATTGCGCTCTTATCTTGGCTGTGCTCTTCTATCCAGCCATGCGTTGTGTGCATGCCTGAGGTCTGGGCTCTGCACTGCCTTGCTTAGTCAGCGAGGGCCTGGCCTTGTGGCTGTGCTTGTCCTGTTGTTCTGAGGCTAAGTTCCTGCGCTCGTGCGTTCGTAGTGAGTGTAGCCTTTGTGTAGGCTTCTGGAAATACTGTCCGTAACACCACCCCCTCCTTATGGTCAGATTCCAGACGACCTTCATCAAGGTGTTTCCAGCTGATTGAACAGGAGTTTGTGTGTAGGGATCTCTGGTATGGCAGGTTCCCACGTGGTCGCAAATAGGGTGGCAAAGTCTGCTGACGAGCAATTAAGCTGTCGTGGCGTGCCGGGTTTGGCTTTGTGGAAGTCATGGACTGCCTCTTTGGCATGGGTAAGGTTTGACTTTGGTTCCCATGTACGTTCCTCCTCTGGATATCCTTTCCAGTGGACCAAATATTCTAGTCGTCCCTTTGCGAGTCGCGAGTCGACGATCTTTTCGATTTCATATTCTTCTTCCCGGTCTTCAGTGACAATAACCGGGCTTGGTTTAAAGGACGGTTGTTCAGGGAGTTTCTCTTTGTAAGGCTTGACCCATGATACATTTACATACGGCTGCCATCTGAAAAGCTCTGCAAACAACCAGTTAGCACAATGGAAAGCCACTCCATGCCCCCACTTACAGTGACACATAGTAGTACCCCATTGCCCTCTTCTTGCCAATGGGGAGACATCCACTCAAATACAGTACACATCTTGGGACGCTTCTCTGGATCTTTGTTACATTGCAATGAGGATATGAGGAGTGACGTTCAGAAGCACGTCAAGACTTTGTTACGGGAGGGCTCGTGAGATGGAGCACAGCAGAGAAGAGAGCAAGAACAAGCATTCCTTGAAACAGTGGAATGAGACTGCGGAGGACAAGGACAAGGACGAGGTCTAGGACGAGGAGAACAACAAGGACTAGTTCTAGGACGAGGACGAGGACTAGGATTATGACACCTAGGTCAACGATGACTTCCACTACAACAGTGGTAGGATCCAACACAATGTGGTTGGATTTAGACAAGGGACGAGTGACTTGAGGACAAGGCGAGCGGAAGGGCTTGATACCTTCAGAGTGAGATGAGTTCAAGCAACGTAGATTGCAGGAGTTCAAGTCTAGAGTATATTGGCGTAAAGGTAAGGTTTATATGTATGGATAAGGAGTAGATGCCGATGTACGAAAGAGGTCATGAAACAAATGATGAACCCAAAGTATGGGTAAAGGAAATGGTCACCATCAAGAAGGAAACAAAGGGGACCAACAATGGTCTGATGGTGACGAGAACAATAGATGGAGTCACAGCCCATCAAGAAGTCAAGGGACGAGATGGTGGGCTGTGAAGGAAGGCAACGCAAATGTGATGTCAAAGAGAGATGCGATCAAAGGGAAACGGTCACCAGCTGAGAGTCAGAGTGGAGATGATGACATGAGGCTGATGACGAGAGAAGATGGAAAGAAGACGTCTAAGAGTAAAGGTCTCTGTCAGAGACTGAGAGTAAGGATTAACAAAGGGATGACAGAGATGAGGGGAGATGTAAGGATAAGAAAGACATAGCTTGGTACGAGGAGAGACATGAGAGTGGATGACGAGGAGGTCCAAGCGATGTGAGAACTAAGTAAAAAGAAGATAAGATAAGATGACGTGGTCCAAGTGTGAGAGGAAAGAAGCGTATCGTAACATTACCCCCTTTCTACACCTGAGACATTGTCGAAGACACAAGACAAGAACCCAGGGGAGGAGATGGTGGTGTTGGCATGAAGGGACATGAGACCATGGCAAAGGGTATAATGGATGAACAAGAGTGATTATCCTGACCAGGAAGTGAGGTAACGAGTGGAAGTTGTGAGGTCAATGTGGCAAGGGATGAGGAATGACCTTGGGGATGTGACGATACGAAAACGCAAATATCTAGGGAATGGGTGATCCGATCAGGACGATGTGAGTGTCGATTGAAAGAGGAGAATGAGCGCTTTCAGATGACGTCGGGATTGTGTGAGACGAGTGAGCGGATAGGGAGATATCGCGAGATCAGTGAGGAGGGGTACTGAAACATCCAGAGTGTTCATCAACTTCAAATTCCTGTGGGTCAAGGGGAGTGAGGGCTGCTTTCAAGGGTAACCATCCATAGATACGATGCCAGAGACAAGTAAGTGGTCCAGAGTAGGCCAAACACAATGTGCACCAAGGAGTGTGCAATCCAGGGTTTGTCAACAAGGGGGTATCCTATGAGCCATTCGACGACAGTGATACAGAGGGTGACAATGAGGGGAATGGTGCTAAGAAGAACAAGAAAGACAGCGAGCAGAGAGTTGAGTAATGTGCTTAGCAGGAGGGACATAGTCGTGAGTCTACATGTGACTTGCAGCAGTGTTAGTGATGTGCAGCGACCAGATAGGAATGGAATAGGTGAAGGATAACAGCAGCTGGAAATGAGGTGGGCGGAATGTGGACGACGGTGATGACAATGATGAGGGTGAACTTCTGACAGGGAGCGAGGTCCATTGTGAAGGTCATCTTAAATGGTGGGTCGACTTATATTTGTTTAAGAGGGTGTTGGCATGGACAAGGTTGGACACAGGTTCCCAGGTGTTTTCCAACGATGGGTAGCCTTTTCATTTGATGAGGTACTGATGGCGACCGGGTGATCCTCGGTGGGCGAGGATAGCCTCAATTTCGTATTCCTCTTCTGATCCAATCAAGTCAGGGGAAGGTCATGAGAAGTTGGGGCTGTGTTCAGTTGTTTCTTGGTACCTGGTGAGTAAGGCAGCGTGGAAGACGTTATGTATCTTCCAGGTAGGAGGGAGTCATAGTTTGTAGCTAATCGGTGAGAGGACTTGTATGATTTCGAATGGTCCTTCTCTTTTGGGGGCGAATTTGCGAGTGGGGTAGTGAAGGTGAAGATTCTTGTTGTCTAGCCATACTTTGTCTCCAACTTTCCATGTGGAGAATAGAGTGGCATTACGTTGTTTCATAGCAACCCGTGCCTTGTCATGTGCAGCTAAAGCTTCTGCCCTGGCGGACTCCAGATCCAAAAGTCGGGTTTCTAAGGCAAGGAGGAAGGTTTTTCCAAATGGGGGATAGAATTGAGGGGTGTATCCCATCATGAGTTGGAACAGCGATTGGTGGGTGGAAGAGTGAGGTATGTTGTTATGGTGGAACTTGGCAATAGGAAGTAATCTTGCCCACTGTTCGGGTTTTCCGTCGCAGAAAATCCGAATGAACATTTCGATCTCTTGATTCAAGCGTTCTGTTTGTCCATCCGTTTGGGGGTGGTAGGCAGAGGATAGTTTAATATTGTACTTGAGGAGTCTTGCGAGTTCTCGGGTGAAGGCAGAAGCGAATTGGGGTCCACAATCAGAGATGACCAAGTCGTGTAGTCCGAATTGAGGAAAGACGTGGGAAAAGAAAAGTTGGGCAATGCCTTCAGCGGAGATATCCGAAGTGCAAGGGCATAGAATTACCCCCTTGGTAAGCCCATGGTCGACCACGACCATGAGGGTGGTGTATCCATCGGAGGTTGGTAGAGCGGTGATCAGATCGATGGAGATGGCCTGGAAGGGGTGAGTGGCGGATGATGGAATCGGCATGAGGGGTGGTTTGGTTGGATGGGTGTTTACTTTGTTTTGTTGACAGACAGCGCAGCCCAAGACATATTGGCGGATGAAGTTGTTCATTCCGGGCCACCAATAGTCTTTAGATACTGAGGCTTGCATGTGATGTTGTGTCTTGAGAAAGATCTGTGTGGACTGCTAGTATCCCAAATCAATCTCCCAGGCCCAAAGCTGACTATAAGCTGGTGATGCATTTTAAGGCTCTTGCCTCAGCATACTTGGAGAGATCATCTCTTGCAACCACAATATACTGGTAGCTGTGAGCATTAGGCATTCTCATTACATCCAGATGTACTTTGGAAAATATAGCAGTTGGCAAGGAGGTGGTTATGGGAAGGTGATACCTTTTGGTCTCACGAATTTGACACTCATGACATGATCTTATGTGGTAAGATACATCTTGTAGCATGGTTGGCCAGAAGAATCTTTGCCTAAGATGTTTCCAAGTAGCTCTATTTCCGTGGTGTCCTAGTTTCTCATGTGCTTCCTCAAGTAGTCTATGTCTTTGTTCCAAATCAGATATGTACCACTAGAAGGGGGTGTCCTACTGGATTCCTTTTAAAAAGTCTCCCAGCTTTCACAAAATACTTGGAAACCTTTCTCAGGAATCTTTTAGAGACTGGTGAGGGTATTGGGTTCATTAGGTGAGCTTTGATCTGGTGTAGAGTAGCTTCCTGTTCCTTCATGTTGGTGTAAGTAGCATTTTGTGACCAGTTGGTTTCTGAAATTATCTGTGTGAATAGACAAATCTCATCTAACCAGCTGTCATTATAGTCTTCTACTTGACCTTGGTCAATTGGTCTACGGAACAGTGCATCAGGTCCTTTAAACTTAGTAGCTGGTATATGTACAAGGTCAAAGTCAAAGAGCAAGATTCCTTGTATCTATCTATTGATAATTGCATTGGGTTGTAGCTCAGGTTCATTGAGCATCCCCCTAATGTACTTGGCATCTACTTCAACCACAAGGTTTTTGGCTCCAATGATATAAAGGTGAAAGTGCTTGAGGGCACGGAATAGTCCATATACATAGCTCAAGTTTGGGTTGTGAGTAGTTTGCCTCTGTTGTGGAGAAGGGTAATGATCCATATCTAGAGGGGTGCTTTTGTCCATGTTCATCAATTTGGGATAGGATCATTCCAACTCCCATATAGTTAGAATCTACAGATAGAATGATAGGTCGACCACATGTGTAGTCTATGGCTAAAAGGGCTGGTGCTGTGGTTACTAGGGTTTTGAGAGTTTCAAATGCTTCCTGACACTCAGAGGTCCATTCAAAATCTCTATCCTTTTTCCATATAGCTGTGATATTAGAGGCAATTTGAGAATAGTTGGGGATCCAGATCCTTACTGTGCCACATAGTCCCATAAATTGTCTGGCTTGTTTGGCATTGGTAGGGATAGGCCAGTCTGTAATTGCTTTGACTCTATCAGTGTCAGGTACCCTTCCATGTATTCCAATAGTCTGCCCAAGGATTTGTACTTTAGGCTTGCAAATTTGAAGTTTCTTGCCAGAGAATGTTCCCCCAGCTTCAGTCAGACGATGTAGGATTCGGTTTAGGTCTATAGCATGCTCCCAGATATATCTTCTGATGCCTGGTTGGGTGATCATGCACTCAGGGTTTCCATTAGCATCAGGGTATGTAGGTAGTGAGGGGGCCTCTAATGGGTGCATCATCAATAAAGACATTCATGATCTGCTTCACTATTTCATCCTTAAAGATGAACACCATGCATTCTTGGAATTCAGAAGGTGAATTAGTGAAGCCTGTGGGTAAAGAGGTAATCCTTAATAATCCAAGAGGTGACAGAAATGCAGTCATGTCTCGGCTAGCCTCATCCATTTTACAAGCATCAAATCCCCAGTAAAGATCCAATACTGTGAAACACTTTCCTCCCAGGTACTGGTCAATGAATTGGTCTAGATTGGGAGGAATAGATGATTCTTTGATACTGATCTTGTTTAGTGGTTGAAGGTCATGTACTATACAAAGCTTTTGCTTGGCCTCATTCCAGGTGCAAAACCATTTGGAGCGATAGGGGGATTGACAGGGTTCATATACCCCAGCTTTGATTTTGAGATGAAGTAGATCTATTACCTTGTCTCTTAGTCCTGGTGGGATGGGGATGTTTCGTTCTTGCCATGGGGTGTGAGGCACATGAGGAATTTTATAGGGGCTAAAGTAGCTTTCCTTTAGTGTTCCCCTATCTTCATCTTCAAAGGCTATGGCTGCTTCATTTTTAATTAGTACATACAGAAATAACTGTATTTCTTCAGATGATAGAAAGTTCTCCTTTTCCATGTCAGCTACTAACTTGTTTATTCTGTCTTGAGTGAACTTCCTAGTAGGGGTGATAGCAGGAAAGTCAAGCTTTAATGGTGATAGAGTGGTTAGAGGATCATATGATATAGTTCTTTGGACTTTGAATTTGGCTGGAATAGGTTGGGAGATTGGTCTGATGTGTACATCCACCCTTTTGTACATGCCGAGGCATGATGAGAGATCATGCTTTGGGAAATGGCTAAGGCTTCTGACAGTATGAGGATCTAGGTGAATAGTTGTAGATACAATGTAGAGCATTTGTGTCAATGTAGTTTCTGGATGTTGATATTTCAATTTAGCTTTTCTGGTGAGGTTAGTAAGAGTGGATGTATGTTAGGATGGGGTGAGGGTCTTCTTAGGCAGGAAGGCCCTGGGGTGTAAGGACTTAGCAACTACTTGCTTGGTTACCAGTTATGCTTAAGAGGCTACTGGTGGATTTAGTAAATGCCAGGTGATTGATGTAAAGGAATCAGGAATACATCTTGGTCTTACAGTGTTGCCACCATATGGGGTTCCTATGCTCCTGGGCTATAGTCAGTCCACTGGGGTCAATGCCAAATGTATCTCGAGGAAGTACGCAATGGACTGATAAAGTTACCGCCCATCCAGGTGATAGGGACTTATGCCAATGATATGTATTTCAATATCAAAAATCAATACATGCAAGGAACCAGGAATACATCTTGGAATGCCGCTAACCATTTGGGTTCCTATGCTCCTGGGCTATAGTCAATCAAATGGGGACAATGCCAAATGTACCTCAAGGAAATATGCAATGGACTAACAAAGTCACTGACTACCCATATGGTAGGGACTTATGCCAACAGTACATATCCTTGTCATATACCATTACTTAGCAATCTACAGGGGGATGCAGTTTCTTTAGCCTAACTAAAGCAGGTAGGTCAGAGTCCAATGGAATGGTAAGGGAGGGAGTGGTAGTAGCTGCAAGATATTGATAAGAAGTAGAGTGCCGATATAAGCTCACCACTCCTAAGATTGGAGGGGGTACAAGGTGAAATAGAATTGGAGGAGTATAGTTCCGTTTCTGCCATGTCAGAGTAGTAAGGTGAAGTAACAAATACTTGATATGGAAGGGAGAGGGGGCTGCCATCCAATGGTGGGGTACAACAAGGTAAAATGGTTGAGTGGGGGAGGATGCTCCATAGTAGGAGGAAGATGGTAGGAGATGGAGTATTGTTGAGTTAGAAGTACGTTCCAAGATACTGATAGTGGTCCCCACATAAAATGGGATGGTAGCTGAGGTCCCATTGAGGGCCAGGGTAGATCCTAAACGAATAGGATCATCAGAGTTGTAGCCTAGTGCTATCCCACGGATAGGATGCAGCTGGTCTTTGGCTACATAGACGAAGGTGCCATTTTTAGGATAGTGGTGGAAGCGATGAGATGGGGTCGACAGACTGGTTGGAGTAATAGTAGGATGGGGCATTAGAGGGCAATGAAGGGAGGGGCAAGTAGACAAGTTGGTAATGATAGGGCCAATGTTAGAGCCAGCTTATGTATAAGGCTGAGGTAGCATATGCTATTATGCACCCCTTCCTTTTTCAAGGGTTGACAGGCTTATTTGGTATGGTAGTACCCTGTATTCCCTATCTTTAGGCCCAGTTTCTTCCTTAGCCGATGTATTCGCAGGGAACGGAATTACTTTGTAGCTTCATGATCAAATTTGCTGCTAGGGTCAATTTTAGGCACCATTCAGTACCCTGAAGTCACCTGACTAAGGTAACGGAGACAACTTGACCTTTAGTGTATGTAAGTGAGATGACTACTCGATCGCTTGGGTGTCTTGTCTTCGTCTGGATTTTAGGTCGAGAGCATAGATAATATTTCATATGGTGGTACAGGGAGCTTGGTGCCATATTTCAGGCACCAGAGGCTTAAGGACACGTAGTACGGAACAAGGCAAAGCAAGGACAAACACGAACAGGCAACATTGGAGATGGGGCGGTACCTCTAAGGTGGTACGTACATAGCAAAAGTGGACGACAGATGATATGCGACGAATGAAAAGAAAGAATAAATGGGGGCTATAAATGTTACCCGCCCCCGTATCCAATTTCTGGGCGGGAACGGGCGACTTCTTCTAGCGCACGGGGTAAGCGAAGGTGCAATGGGTATGGGCCCATCGCACTGCTTCTAAGCGCACGAAACAAAAACTAAACAGATAAGTATGTCGGAGAGAAAGAAACGGAGTGCATAGCTAAACCAAAACGTCGTCAAGCTCGGGCTGTCTCGAAAAAAAGGTGTCTAGAGGGCTGAAGTCACCGTCTTGGGAATGGCTTCATGTGGCGGCACTCCGATCTTTTCATCAGCTATGTGGCGGTAATAATATTCCCGTTGGTTACATTGGCGGTGAGTGGTACCAAAGGTCTCCCGCAGCGATTGGGGAGTCGGTGGCTCCGTCATGCCGGAGATATCATTGAGGTGGTGCTGCAAAAGGAGACGAGTAATGAAGTCTTCATCGGGTAACGGCATCTGTAAGACCTGGTCAATACATCGCACGAGGTCGCATAATCCGTAGAAACGGAGGTAACTGCAGGCCGAGCGCAAGAATGCGCTCTTGACAGAGGTATAGAGCAGGTTGGCCGTGGGTGTAACATGTTGGATATACTCGCCCTGATCAAAGTAGATCGGAGCAATCAAGTTACCGCTTACCCCAAGGACACAAATGTCCGCACTGGCACAGTCGGCCGATTGGTCTGGAGGTAAGACTGCATGAACGGCTTGGTAAAACTCCAGGGCGGAGTGTCGAAGTTGCGAGAGGTCGAATAATAGGTCTGGGGGATCTTTGCGGCTGTGAAGTATGTGGAGAGGGTAAGCACGAAGTCGGCTGTAATAAATATTAGGCGGAAACCGTGCCAATATTTCATTGCGAACGGCACCATCAGTATCGCACCGCTCGTGTTGATAGACCTTGAGATCCCTATATAAGCATGAACCGGCCAAGAGTGCGGATGCGATGAGGTCCCGAGTATACCTCCCCGAAAATGGGGGAGGTAGATATGTGATGTCATACTCTTGAGGTATGGCGATCTGGAAAAGCGAGGAGGGAGGGGTATGGAAGCAGCGGCGTCCGTCGAATGCGCCGTCTTGTAACGGAATTGCATGGTAGCGGGAAGCTACGTTACATAGTTCGTACGTCGAATATATTGGTCCTACCATAGTGCAAATAGTCGCTCCCTTGGAAGCTGGCTTCATCGTCGTTCTTCTTGTCATCATCGATAATCTCACCGAATTCGACCTCTATTATCCCCCCCTGGTCGTCCTGTGTTTCATCAGCAAGGTCCCATGGGGACTTCCAGTTATCGCCTACATTTTCCCACCCAGCATGCTCGACATCTGGTGTAGGTGGGGGTGAAGGTGGGGGTATTGAGTTGGGCGATAACGGGCCCTCGTCACTGTCATGTAATGACGTAGCGTCAGTCATATCATCGTCTGCCTTGAGAACGAGGTTGCTGAAGGGTGAGGGGTCGCGGGTAGGACTCGGGCTGAGGGGTGATGGTGGTGCTTGAATGGGTAGTGGTGTTG
>JBBPJX010000438.1:0-16047 GCA_038088955.1 Neotropicomus parvogracilis | reverse complement strand
GTCAATGATCGATCAGTTGATGCGACCGTGATACGGCAAAGGCTCACCGTCAGACCCGGAAGATCCCCTGGCATAGGCAGAGAGGGCCTGCTCGCCAAGACTGAAAAGAGATGACTAGACAAAACTCAACCAACGCAGAGCGGGCGTCTGTCCCCACACACCATGATTGTATCAGGGAGAGGGCGATCTGGTTGAGGCAACCGAACAATGTCTACACCTTCCGTTTTATATCGCCATCGCACTGCATGATATTCCTTCCATTCTGGGGTGACACAGTGACAGCTGACTTTGAACAGCCGAGCTGTTTCGAGCTTAGACCAACGCAAAATTTTCACTGCCTAGAACCACCGAGTCCGCTCAATCCAGCTAGCGCAAGTACGTGTTGCTGTTACGGAAACTGGGATGATGATCAAGCGGGGTCACAAAGGCAGATGCCGTTCTCTGGTGTCCCTTTTTTTGCTTTCGAGGTGTACGGGTTCGGTGAACGAGCTCAAAAATCGAGAAAGAGTTCGGGATAGCGCCGAGCCCTATTTGTCGAGTCCCTAAGTTTCTGACAGAACAGAATTGGCACAGACAAGGGACCCTTCAAACAAGCCGTTGCTGTAAGCCATGTAAGTCACCCACTGAGCCGTATTCTCTGGCTTTTTGATACTCCCCGCCCATTTCTGTGTGATCCACCAGCGGCAGTTCGACTCGACAATCTGTAACCTTCGCCATACGCGTGCGGGCTTGGTACAAATCCGTTCGACCGGCACGTGAAACTATATGCCCTTCCAACCGCAGGTCTCTAGACTTCAAAGCTCGAGGCGTCACTGGCGAGGGACAAAGCTCTTTCAGACAATGCATTATGAGATTGCAAAAGTCTATGACATTTGCGACAGAAATAAGATGGAGAACGGAAGAGTAGCGAAGGAGTTGGTATCGCGTGTGAGTGAGTGAGCATGTAGATAGAGGGCAAAAAAAACACAAACAAGACATGATCCTGGATACTATCACGATGATACAACGCAGCACAGTTCACGCACGTTCTTCCCAGGAGCCTTTCTTCATAAACTTTGCAAGAACCCCGTCGGATCCTCGCTTGAAGGTTTCGACACCACGAGCTGGATCCCATACGCGGGATCCTTTGCGAACATGAGAGAGCGGTGAACCGCCAGTTGGGGACAACGGAGAGACAGGCAAATTAACGGCAGGCGGGGACGTCGAGAATTCGTGTGAATCACCTTCAATCGGCACCAGCGTGGTCGCTGGTGGTGGTTGTAACGAACCGGAGGTCGAAGTAAATGTCGCGGCAGGAGTGGAGTGACCGAGTCCTCCAGTGGATGTCACCCAGTTACGCCCCAATCGTTTGTTCGTCAAGATCAGCTTCTCTGCCACCTCTGTTGCAGGCACGAACGTTGTGACCTGAACACCCTCCTCACGCAGGTCCCTAGGGTCCGTTTGCACGCCGATGGAACGGTACTGCAGCGCACGCTTCACCATCTCAATGCTAGAGCTCCGGGTTCGCGGTCTCATCATTCTCTCCTCCTCCGGATCCACCTCATCCTCGACATCTCCATCTTGACTACTAGTCTCCACACTTTCTAGTTCGTACCCAAGGCCGAGAGGTCTTGAAGAGAGCGCAGACCACGGAATTCCGCTAGCATACCTAGCACTGTCCGATGGATAATGTGACTGAAGTAAAGGTGGAAACCCGATCAAGGGTGATGGCATTGGAGAACGGAAAGCAGCCTTCCTTTCAGGGGTAGCAGAGGCAAGAGGACGAGGAAGAGTGATCAATGGTGACCCTTCACCAGGAAACACCCGCCCAGGGCTACGACGTGGTCGTTCCTCCCAGGGAAAGACGCGCTTCACCTTGGCAAGATCCGGAGTCGATGAGCCATTTTGCTCCCTGGTAATGTTACGATATTGCCCCCGGCGATGCAGCGGTTCCGGAGTGGCAGACACAAGTGCCGGGCCGAATACACTGGGAGGTTGCCGTGGTTTGAAAGGACTGGCCTCCATCGTAGTCAAGGATGTGTTGGAGGACGAGGGTGAAATCGATGACCAACTTCGGTCAATGTCCCATACTTTGGGAAAGTACGTGTCCGTTGGAGCCTGCGCGACAACATTGGGAGGTGTCACGACGGCAGAGTTCCACGTCAGAGGGGCCAGTGGCAAGTCTGTCCCTCCCGATTCTTTCTGATCTGGTTGAATGGACACTGTCTGAGCCCCCGCTTCTCGGGTGCTACGCAGAGGCTTATACGGAGCGGGGACATAGCGGAGTGGGGTGGGAGGAAGAGATATAAGTCGTGTGGGGGGAGCAGGTGGGACTTCATGAATTCCTGGCGTGGGTAGCGTCGTCCATCTGACTGGAGAGCCCGATAGTAACGACCGGACTTGGGCGGGAGGTGTAGATGGCTCTGGCATGATCCTGGAGGGTTCTGACGAACCTGGGGTAGGTCCGGATGTTCCCGTGTTGTCTTTCGAGATCTGTGCCTGAACCCGGCTCCTTTCCACACGCGTTCGAGGGCGAATCAGATCAAAACGCCCCTCAAGCGGCATGGTCCGATATTCTCCTTCGCCGTGAGCCGGAAGCGACGAAACTCCCAATGCTCCCATACCCTCGAGTGCTGCACGACGTAACTCCTCAAGGTCTAGTACTCCGTCTGCGACAGCGGGATGACGAAGGCCACCTTCATTCCATACGGAGGTAAATCTGCTAGGTTGGAAGACAGGTTCTACAGCCTGTGACCGATAATGTCGATCGTATACACGGTACCAACGGTCAACAAGAGAACCGTAGTCGTAGGCACACTGGTGAGGAATAGAAGTTTCGGTAGAAGAGTCCACGTCCATGTCGGTGGATTGTGTAGAAGAGCCAGGTGCACGGTAAGGAATGGAATGCCAAGGTTTATGAGGGCCGATGAAGTGAATGGCTGATATTTGAGAACCAAAGCGTCGATACGCCGGGGCGTAGCTAAAGCGATCGAGTCAGCTGACCATTAAAACCGCAAGGTTCGGAATGGCTGACGTATAAAAGGCTGTTGGCGTGGTGTTGTACGTGAAACTGAGTCGGTTCCAATTGCTGCCTCTCCACTCATTCAGAAGACCCTGATCTGCGCCATCCCAAGTGCCTTTGGTGTTGAGAAGTTCTTGAAGCTCCGCAAACTTTTCTTCGCCCGGCGACAGCACCATCACACCAGAGTTGAATATATCTGGCCAACCGACATCCGGGACAGCGGAGAATTCGTGATCGATGTGAAAGAGATGAGATAGAGGGCGGAGAGGGAGTACATCCGCATCTAAAAATATTACTTTGGAGTATTGCGTGAGACGGAAGACGTGCAGTTTTGTCAGGGCCGTGTCTAGGTCTAGGCGGCCTAAGTCTCCATAAGAGCAATGTTAGACCAAGTAAACAACATTCAAATGGCAGGAAACAACGTTGCACCCATGGTCTAGAACAAGCAGGCACACGTGGGCGACCGAATTGGTGATCCGTTGTCGACGACGGCCCTGAAGCTCGTGGTGCGGACAATGCAAGAAAAGGGCACTCACCGAGCAAAGTCAAGGGATCGGTATCGGGTGGTGCGATTATCTCCACACCGATGACCACGTTGAATGCTTTCCTGAGGAGCCTGATGGCGTTGACATCGACCGCCTCTGGTGTGACGAGACAGGCGGTCTCATATTGAACCGTCTGATCTGATAAGAGGGGTCGATGGACGTCGTGCAGTGCGGCGGCGATGGTAAGAGCGCCTGGGAGATAGGCGTCGGAAGTGAGCAGGGTGACGAACGCATAACGAAGGGACATTGTCTGGGGAGAGATATAAGTTAGCACGGAACTGGAGACTCGGAGACGGTGAGTTGTAAAACATGATTCGAGTCGGCAAAACACGCATCAATTAAACTCGCAACATGACCGACTCCATCTCCCTCACCTTCAACCGTACGCATCCGCTCTACGACCTCCGCGCGAATGCGGTCCGCTGATTTGAACGTCAGAAGCAGTCAAAGGGACGGCCGAGTTCAGTAAGCAAGCAGAAAACTTCACCTTCGAGTCGACTCCTGATCCAGCGTCAGTCGAGGTCGCCATCCACACCATCCTTTACGCTCGTCAGATATACCCTCCGGACCTGTTCGTAAGAAGAAAGAAGTATGATATGCCGGTGTTTCAGTCTCGTCACCCCACCCTCAATGAATACATCTCTGGTGCAATCACTGCCATCGCCGACGAGCTCGTTTCGGTGAGTCGCCGACTTAACCCCCTCGGTAGCAGAGCAACTCCGGACTTTGCCACAGGGTAGCATCCAGAAAGTGATAGTCGTGATAAAAGACAAGAATCAGGTTGCCCTCGAACGATTTGTTTTTTCTGTACAGAACATGATAGAAGTTGAAGACTACAACAGAGACATCAGGTAACGCTATTTCGTGCCCCGTGGATCAAGTTGACCCTTGTTCCATACAAGCGTTCAAGAAGCGATGACGTCTGAGACCCTCAGTCGATATTTCCGTGCATTTCTAGTCAAGCTCAGCATGATTGAGTCTCAGCTCGGTGTACTCGAGCCTCAAGGTAGTCACACCGCATCATCATTTCATCTAAGCCGCGCCAACTACGTTGCAGACGAGGCCTCGTTCGCAATCCTGTTGGAGCTTCGCGATGACATGGAAGCACCAATCGGCCTTCAAGATGAGATGAATCAGGAACCACCTTCCTGGGTGCCCGCTGACAAGCAGTACACCACCTTAGGGACACCAGACAATGCCCAGCTTCACCTTGTGCGAGTTGTTGAGACGGGTATAGTCAACGCGAGTCTCATGGTACTCAACTGCGGTCATTCTCCTGTTGACCAACATTTTAGCTCTCACTCGCTGTACAAGAATCAGAAGAGAAACTCAAAAAGCTGAAGAAACCGCTCAGCAAAAGTGATTCCAGTCAAATCGAGAAAGAAAGTAACAAAGCCGCTCCGAGTGTATGTTGTTGATCGTCAACGGCATCCTAAGCACTAACTTGAATGCGGACCAGGATGTGAATGACCAACAAAGTCCATGTCAGAGTATACCAACGACGTGTGCAGCAGTAAAGGAAACATAATGGATCGGTGCTAAACGTCCACTCGTATGCGTTGAATAACAGGTATAATTCGCTCCCACTCTTCCATCGCCTACGAATGCCGCAAGTTAGCACAAAATGGAAGAACCACGAGATGTCTTACAGATTGATAAAATTCAATCTCCCCGTCAGCAAGGTTGCTCAACATTTCTTTCATCTCTGCTTCCTTTGAATACTGGAATATAGTTTGCTCCCTCAACGTCTCATCGCTGAAGGCGTCAGAAGTTTCATGCGCAGTGGTAACCGCGTCTTGGAGCTAGATTCCGTAGCAAATTATAACCTCGAACGAGAAGATTCTACATACCTCTTTAATTTTGAGGTCTAATTTCCGCATCTTCTCTACCCGACTACGGTCATCATCCGCCCCGCGAATTGCGTCCACCTTATCTTTGAGGTAAGCGCTTAGACCAAGCCCCGTACTCCCTGCGTGGCCAGAAATTACCGCCGATAGACGGTCACGTTCAAGTGTAACACCAGACAAGTAGTCGGAAAGTTCCTCAAAGTCGAGCTGCTTCTGGTCACGGAGCTTCAAAACAGCCCGATTGGCGTGGGAATAAGTTAGGAGGGAGTGAAGATGTACGAGGAACGGGTCGGTAGTCGTCTGTGTCTGGCGAAAAAGTTGAGTCACCAGTGGGCCAACAAGATGAGAAAGCTCGTACCTTGTGGCGAAGGAGTGCGGAAAACTCGAGTAGCGTGTTGGAGAAGTGATTGAGCGGATCTGTGATACCTGACTCCAGAAATCCGAGACCCTGAACGGCGACCGCAAGGTCATGGTAGTCGGCCGTAAGGTCTTCAACGGATTCCGGTTTGCCTCTCGTTTAGCCTCAGAATTCCCCGGAAAGAATGTAAACCCATTCAACTTACCGTTCGTCCGCCCACGGATACGGTTCCAAAGTCGTTCGCTAAGGACGAGACCATCTTCGAATTTGTCGACCGACTCGCGCATATGTAGGAAGCGCTCGTCGGGCTTGCGGACCCGAGCAAAGGCATTCAAGAGAGTGTCCGAGATGTTGTCAATGATTCCCGGAGTCGGTTCAGGACCAGGAGGGTGAGCAAGGTGCTGGTGCATGAAAACATGCTGTTACAGAAAGGTTGTAAATGAAATCGGGAAAGCAAGGAAAACCATACCCATTCTGTAGACTCGAAGAAGGCGCGAATAAGCGTGCTGCGCTGCAAAGTGGGGTGCCGTGCTATTCGCTGCAAGAATCGATGGAGACTTCTTCGAGTCAGCCCGAGATTCGACAGCTCCCGAGTGGACCTACTCTAATCGACGGCGCTCCATGAACTCGGGACTGAACCTATCGCCGGTAATATACTCTGGGAGTGACTGAGTATCGTCCTGTACGTTTTGTGGCTAGACATACCCAGCCTGTGCTTGTCTGGAAGCGCTGGTACCACGCATGCTGGGAAGTCCTTTACCAGGTGGTCCCGCAAGAAGACGAAATCTGTAAAACGTCGGCGAGAAAACGGATTGGGTGAGGAGAATATGGGAAGGTTCGTCTTGCCCCTGATGAGTATGGGAAGAACACTAATGAGAAACATCGCAGACCTTTGCTGTGACCAGGTAGGATACGTATGCATCCTTTGTCTCTGGCAGTTCTTTCACTGGATCCTTGACCATTGTGACGAGGTATCCTTCCCACTTTGGATCGTGAGGTCCGCGAGGCTCCTCTATGCCTGCGGTGCTCTGCTTGAATCCGGGTCCTGTAGTATGTACGCGGGGATCGACATCGTAGGGCGCTGAGGCGGTCTCCCAAGTGACGCTGTCGAATACGTCCTCGTCGTCCATAGCTTGGCAGTCCGGGAACACGTGACGGCAGGATAAAGACCTCCCTAATAACAAATCACAACAAACGCTTTCTGGATGGACCAATATCTCCGTCCGCTGCTGACATTGCTCAGCGCGCTCTCCCTCGTCCTCGCTTATGAAGTCCCCTTCTCAGACTCGGACTACTCCAGGCAGGTGTGCTCGGGCATGTGGGGCGGCCCCGAGACCTACATCAACGGTGCGCGCCAGCGGTGTGCCAAAATGACGGTCGCAGACACTCAGCTCCGTGCCAGTCACGTTCAACCCTAGCTCGTCGCACGGCCAGGTGGCCATGGTCATATACGAATGGAAGGACGTCAAGTATCTAGGCAAAGTCACGTCGGAAACCGATGATTCCTTGCCCGTGAGTGACGCCAGCTTTTCTACGCTCGCGGCCCACTCACGACTATTTTATATCAGCAGAAAACTTATGTTTGCGCAACAGACGCAGTAAAGTCTGGCTTGTGCTCCTACGAGGACATCGGAAAATTCATATTTAGCACCGATGACCCAGATGATCACACACTCATAACAGAGACCAGCTTCTGGACCGCGAGTGTCGCACTCAACCAAACAGGTATCGAGGAAGGCATTCCATCCTTTTGGGACGACCCTCAAGGGCAGCCAACCCCTCCCACAGAAGATAACACGTCACCCTGGCTGCCAAGGGATGATAGCGATCCGCTAAACCCAATTCCATCGGGGTTACTAGCTTACACCTCCCCTATACAATACCAGGTCCGTAAAACAGGATACTATTGCGTAGGCAAGTTAGTCTTTTCGGCCACCACGACAGTTGCATCTCATACTCTTCCTCTAGCCATTGTACCTGTCACAGTGATAACTCCAACTGTCGTCCGCCAAGCTCCAACTGATGTCCCCTTCCATCCAACATACAACGGTTTCGTTCTTTTCAGAAACACTTTTGACGGTAAACTTCCCGCGACCGATTACCCGAAAGTCAACGTAAGTTTCTCTTGTTTCCGCGAACATACCTGCAGATGTCTTGTAGTTCTATCTCTTCATGTTTTTCGCATATGCACTATTTGGTTCGGCCTGGGCATATATTTGCTACAAGCGCCTTACAGAACTCTTGCCAATTCAGGTGCGCATCCCGGTAAATACAGAAACTTCGATCGACTCATTGTGTTTATGCAGTATTATCTATCAGGTCTGATCGGCTTCCTTATCATAGAGATGGTAGCAAATTGGGGTGAGTCACGATTTCTGCTTGAAGGGGATGTTCACGCGAGGCCTGGCAGTATACTACAGGTATCTCAATGCGCATGACAGGAACATGGCATCCACTGTTTTCCTTTTTGTCGGTTGGTACGCACGCTTGCCTAGATTAGCTCACGCTCAAGTTCCTCCAGTCGCTATACTCGATGCTGGTAGAAATGCATTGTCGTTTTTCATGTTGCTAGTCGTGTCGCTTGGTCTTAGTGTCGTTCGAGAATCTCTGGGCAAGACAATGTTCAGATGCCAACTCTTGGCCGGAGCACATTTTGTCTTTGGAGGTATGTCTTTTCGAATGCTTAATTTGCCCACTCACAGAGCTGTTGAAGTGTTGTATGCTATTGGTATCGTCGAACTTCAGTTGGAGTCAACCTCGGCGTTGGTCCTCCTGGCATTCATTATACCTCTGGCGTTTACACTGAGTGGCTTCCTTATGTGGATCTTATATTCTCTGAACGGTAAGGTGCATTCACCCCTGTTGTTCACCAGAATCATCAACCACCACTTTTAGGCACAATGACGCAACTAACCATTCGCAAGCAACGATACAAGTTGACAATGTTCAAGCGATTGTACTACATTTTACTTGCAACGGTTGTCGTGATAGCCATCTTTTTTGTGGTGTCGTCCATGGCGTTCTCTGATCGCTTGGCTGAAGGTACGTCTGTTGGATGGTGCATAGGCTCGCCTTAGACCTGTGAATAGATTATGCTGCTAAATCTTGGCGTTCACGTTGGTGGCTACTTGACGGGTATCTCGCGATACTCTACTTCATTTCGTTCTGGTCAATCGCTTACCTTTGGCGCCCGACCGAGAACAACCGGAGATAAGTACTTTCCACCGTTTGAACAGTATCATACTTACCTTCAGCGCCGCTATCTACGCTTGCTATGTCAGACGAGATCGCCCAAGAAGATGAAGACGCTGAGGATTACGATCCTGAAGCCCTTCAACTCCGGACTCGGATCCGGGAAGACGACGAGGTTACACTTGTCAACAACCGTAGGGAACCCGGATCGCTTGCAGAGGACCATGTCGTCTTTGAGATCGGTGACGAGGATGCTGGCAGCGATGATGAAGCTGAGAACGCCGCCAAAAAACGGTCTGGGGAACGCAAGTCTGTCGATGAGAATGACACGACGGACGAGCGAGTTGGCCTCATGGGAGGAAGACAACACAGGGATAGACGTGATGATTAAACCCAAGTCGCTTCATAGGGTTCTGTTGATTAGGATCTGTAGAATACATCGCATCTACCACTCTGACCGCCCGACCCTGGACCTGACATGTATCCTAAGAAGAATCTCTCACACGACCCGTCGACACCGTATATAGACGAGCTGCAATGTTCATGCTTTGAAGCTCCTGATTCAAAGGGAGTGTTGGATGAGCTAGTTCGGACCACAAGACACCTTCACAGACCTGGAATAGCAGTTTCGCTGCATACGGAATGTATAGTTGAGAACACGCAGTCTTGTTCTTACAGGCGCGGCACTGTCACGAAATCTCAGTTACTTCGCAACCTTTCTCGACGTGGACCATACCTCAAACGTTTGTTTTTTCTGTGACAAGGACGTTAGCATTACAAGGCCAACTGTCGGCTAGGTCGTACTCACCAAGTTGGCGATGGCGGTGAGACCGCAACTAACGAACGATTTCAGTTCGTCTCCGACAAAGAGAAATGAATCGACATTCAACACTTACATGTCACAAACGTGCAACCGGTAGGCGTCACTCGCCTCAAACAAGCGCTCCTTTAGGAACGCCGCAACACCATGGGAGATCATACAATCACGTTCCATCTCTCCGAAGCGGAGACCACCATCACGACTACGGCCCTCCACAGGCTGCCTCGTCAGAATTTGCACTGGTCCTCTAGCGCGGGAGTGGATCTTGTCATCCACCATGTGCTTAAGACGCTGATAGTATGTCGGACCGAGGTATATTTGGGCTTGAAGCTTCTTGCCTGTGTGGCCGTGGTACATGACCTCGAGCCCACGAGATTGGTAGCCTTTCTGGCGAAGGAAGGTCGAGACCGACTCAACCGTGAGGTCCGTGAAAGGAGTGGCGTCGCCCTCATTGCCAATGAGGGTGGCGACCTTGGACAAAAGACACTCGACCAAGTGGCCGATAGTCATACGAGACGGAATGGCGTGTGGATTGATAACCAAGTCCGGTACGATGCCCTCTGCAGTAAACGGCATATCCTCTTGACGGTACGTGATACCAATCGTGCCCTTTTGGCCGTGACGGGAGGCGAACTTGTCCCCGATTTGTGGAATTCGTGTAGAGCGTACACGAACCTTGACGAATTTTTGCCCCTCGGAGTTGGTAGTGATTAGTACTTGATCGACAGTACCGTTTTCGGTGCTCTTCAATGGCGTGGAGACATCTCGTCGTGTGTGAGTCCGCGTCCGCTGTCCTAGCTCCTCACTGTCCGGAGGAATTGGCGCTGTCTTGCCAATGATAATGTCCTCACCCTTTACGTTTGTTCCTGGTGCAATGAGGCCGTCATCCTCCAGTTTATCGTAGGTCCCATGCTTCATGCGCAGGGTAGTGTCGCGAGTTGGCTTCTCGAACTCTTCCAGTTGTTGGACTCCGCTCTTCTTTTCGAGGTCCATGTAACTGCGGTAGTATATACTTCGGAAGAGACCGCGATCGATAGAACTTTGGTTCATGATGACGGAATCTTCTTGGTTATAGCCACTGTAGCAAAGGATAGCGACGATGGCGTTTTGACCAGCGGGTAGTTCACGGAATTTGAGATACTCCATGGAACGCGTGGTAGCAAGTGGTTTTTGCGGATAGTACAAAATATTGGCCATTGTGTCCATTCGAACCAAAAAGTTCGTTAGGTAGATACCCATAGCTTGTTTACCCATAGCAGATTGGTAGGTATTACGCGGCGACTGTGGAGGTGTAAGGCTGGCATCAGTCTACCTCAAGATGGTACACACCTGGTTGTGATCGGGGAAAGGAATGATACTAGCACAGACACCAAGAATCATGCTAGGATGAATCTCGCAGTGAGTCCATGTGTGCGCATTGATTCCAGCCTTGAGCCGCGCTGCAGGGTCGAAGTCTCCATCATTCTCGTGGGGGTTGATGCCTGCAGATTGTAACCTGGAATTCTCCAAGTCCTCCGGTGTCATGGAAATCATCACCGTTTCTTCTTCCTCGGCATCCAATAACTCGATTATCCCTGTCTTCACTAGCTGCTCCCACTTAAACTCTTCGCCATCATCATTACGGTACCCCTGATTCAGCCATTTGATATGCTTCTTCTGCAAGGCAAGCTGTTGGTTTTCGACAATGAAAAGGGGTCGACAAACTCGTCCGGCATCAGTGTAGAGGCGAAGCTCTCTCTCACGAATGTCACGGACCACGGAAACTTCAGGGCTAATATCGTCTTTCCGGCGAAGCTTTTTGATCGTCTTCACGAGATTGGCGGGATCACGATGCACGCCCATCCATACACCGTTCACAAAAACTTTGGTGCAGGGCGTTGATGAATGGGCGTTCTCTTCGAGTGATTCGAGACCCCACTCCTCCAAGAATTCGATGACAGGAGCAGAATATGAACCGACGGAGATACAAGCCATTAACGCCAAGTTCTTGACGAGACCACAAGCTTGTCCTTCTGGGGTCTCCGCGGGACAAACCATTCCCCAGTGGGTATTGTGCAGCTGACGCGGCTTCGCAATCTTCCCCTCCCGTCCAAGCGGGGTATTACAACGACGAAGATGGGATAAGGTAGAGGCGTAAGTATATCGATTGAGCACCTGGGACACGCCAGCTTTCGAAGCCATCGATTTCTTCTGATCGCCCCAATTACCGGTGGCCAGCGAGTACTTGAGACCGTTGGTGATAGTTTGATGTTTGACAGCCAGTGAGAGGTTGAACTCTTTGTGAGTCTCGACACACTAAAAACAGTTCGAATTAAAGACAGTTCGAAGGCGGGAAAACGAAGAGCAGATCGCTGCATACCTTTTGAAGGTACCGGTAAACATCCCTCGTCAATTTCTTGAAGAGCATGCGAAAAAGGTTGGCAAGCAAAGGACCTGCCAAGTCAAGGCGCTTCTTGCCAAAGTGATCACGATCATCGAGTTCCCTTCGTTCCAGAGCAGCAAGCAAAAGACGGTGTATCATATAACCAAAGAAATATGCCTTTTTTGATTCCGAACCTTCTGCCATGGAAACGTGCGGCAGCATTTCCTTCTGCAGAATCTCTTGAGCATAACGGATACGGCGCTCTCTGGAAAGGCCGGTAGTGGTGCCTCGATTCCCAATGAAGTCGAGAGCCACCTCACGGTCTTGGATGACAAAACTATCATCAATACAAGGCTTCAGCATCTCGAGCATCTGAGAGTCTTGCATATCATAGCAAATGTGTTCAAGAATATCGCGATCTGAAATTACTCCAAGTGCACGAAAGACGACCCAAATAGGGATGTCGACGCGGATGTAGGGGATCGTGGCCTTCATGATATTCCCAAGCTAGACGAACGTAAATGCAAGATTCGTCAAAGAACTCGACTGCTTACAGATCGGTATTGATCGGGCTCTATTTCCCAGATTCTGCTGGTGATTGGACGGATGATGGTGCTTGCTAGGGATTCTCCAAGATATATACGAAGGGACAGTGACAGACGTTTCTTTGCAAGGTTAGTATCAGTACAGATGCAAGAAGTCATCTGCTGGCCAGTCGTCACAAGTACAAGTTTATGTATCTAGATTAGTGAAGATCCACGCGGAGTAACTCTACGTCGGTTCAGGATGAGACTAAGATAACTACAATGCCGTAGTACTAGCACTCCGTGTTATCATCATGCACGATCGGAGCAGCACAATGCCAATCAAGGACCATAGGGGTACTAATCGGGGCATTCTTGGTTGTCCTTGTCAAGGTTGCTCTGCTTTGGAGGGGGAGGTGGTCCCGGATCATAAAGTGGGTTGTGTGCCTGCCAAGGGTAGAGCCCTGAACTGTCGCGGAGAAGACCACGGACGAGGCTGAAGGAGTAGTAATCGGATGGCGGAACGGGATCCATTGCCTGAGCCATGGTGAAGAGGCGAGAGTAAATGACATATCCGGCGTGTGCGTCGTTCGCGGCGTCTGGGAAGAGGGACCAAAGTCCATGCAAAAGTGTGAAAGAAGAGCGAGTTGGGGGACTTACATTCCTGTTGAATTAGGGTGAGAGACTGTTCCCAGTTGCTGCGCTGTATTCTACCCTTTGACAGGGTGGCGTGTTCGTATGTCTCTAGCAAACGAGCCAGACCTAGTGGATTGGTATACCTTCCCTTCCAGCGAGCGTTGTCGACCGTGCGTGCGAGGAGGGAAAGTTCGACGCAATTGCGAACTGACACGCCATAGTCACGGTATAGTTTTTCGCAATCGCCTAGCGGGACGTGAAGTGATGTGGACGAGGGAGGGACTGGGAGGTGAATACGTACGCTGTATGCTGACGCCTGTCTTGATCCAGGACGGAGAGCCGAGCAACTCTGCCAATTGACTCGGAAATTCTGGGGGAGAGTTTCAGCGTGGAGGATGGGACGTGGATGTATGCAAGTACGTACGCGTCATGAGGTGGATGTGAAGGAGTATTATGGTGTCTGCGTTCGCGAGCTGGACGAGGGCGGTGCGGTTCTCTGGATGACCCTTGCGGAAGTTTGGGCGCCATTCGAGGTCGAATCCGATGGGACCATGAGGAAGACGTGCGAGGAGTGCGTTCGCCTGGTTGTGGTTGGTGAAGTAGAACAAGGCTGGGTTGATGGCACGGTGGCGCCAGGAGTACCTTGGAGGGGCGACGGGGATGGCGTGCATTGGCCAACCGACTTGATTGGCTGGACGCGCCGCCGCGAGATATAAATAGCGTTTTCCTGCCAAGACCCGCCGTGTAACAGGTCCCGTCGAGAGGTCGTCCACCTCCTCGACTCGTTCCAGGCCAGGACGAGGCTGGTCACCGGCGTCGTGCGGTGGCTCGCTCGTGTCGTTGGCGTCGTCTCGACTGGCAAATTCAGAGCTCAGAGAGAGACCGAGCTCGGGTATTCTGGCCTCACGTTGGCTTGGCGTTCTAAATATACGGTGTATGACCCTTTCAAAGATAGAACGTTTGGACTACAAAAACTCTGCGCACGCCATGCAAGCATCGCATCAAAGTTTGGATGAACTCCTCCGCAGACTACTCCCACCTCCCACCTCCCATCCCCCCCCTCGACCACAGGAGACTCATCTCCTCCACCTGGCACGTCCTCGAACAGGTACTCTTCTCACCAACTCTCCTCCCTCCCTCCCTCACTCCCCTCAGCCTCCACCACCAAGCCTGAGAGAGATCCTCGGCGCATACAGGTCCAAAGGCGATGGCGACCGTGACATGCTCATCGCAATGTTGAACGCCAAGAGCGCAGAGGACCAGGTCGGTGCCATCCCCCCCTCGGTACTCTCCCGCGCTCATACACCAACAGCGCATGGCCGCCATTGCTTCCCTACACAGGACACTCCTCGACTTGTACTCCACCGATGTCAAGATCCCCCCTCCTCCGCTCGTTCCGCAATATCCCCTATCATCACCTCTCTTCAATGGCCTCAGAGACAGACGCCATGCGGCCGACCCGTCCAGCAAACTCGATTCCGCTCACAAGGCTGCACCTTGTCCGAGGGACCCACCCCATCAACCACAACCCCCTCGTAAACGTCAACGTCACTCTCGCTCCCCCGCTCCGGATTCACATCCCGATACGCGCTCTTCCCATCCACCACCGCGCGATCTCCCACCCAGTCCTTACTCCTCGCGCAGTGATTCTGAAGAGTATTCACCAAGATCCAGAGCGTCCATGGCCATCGGGTCGCTTCTCTCCTCGGGGGCTGGAAGAGACCCTGTCCCAGACGATCCTCAAAATACTACAGATGCGGCACAGTCCCGGTTTCCCGCGTCCGCAATCGGTGTCTCAGTGTAGCGTTTAACTGTTATTCCTCCCCGCCCTCAGTTATTAGCACGCATTCTCTTCTGTACTTTTGTACTTGCATAACCATACGCACCGGCCGCTGCGCCCACTCTTAATGATACCGCTCGCCTCGACTCGCTTGAAAACGTTGTTGAAGCAGGGTCAGACCCTCGGTGACACACTGAAATGCGCAGAGTACAGCCTGCAGGCTTCCTCGATTCCCACCGCCGTCCAGTGTGAATTCGACCCTCAGATAAGACAAGGCAGTACTGGCGTGGTACCAGAACCGCCGTCACTCCGCACTTTATTTAGACTTTTAGCCAGGTTCATCAAGCTCGAGAGAATACGTGCTCATCTGCGTCCTCCTTATCCCCTTTGATTGTGAGAAGATGTGTGTCGACAGAGCGACAAAGGCGGTGTGGTTTATAAATGTCCTCTGCTTAAATTCCTTCATCGGACGATCGCTATCAAAACAGCGGTAGTCAAGGTACACACGTCGAGGGAGAAAGAGCGGGACTTGCCTCCATACGTTCGTCCAGATTCGTCGCACACGCACCAAGTTCACATCACCTGACGCAAGACGAAATAACACGGTGCCGATGTTCGGGCCTGCTATTCTAACACTTTGAACTGGACGATTCAAGGTTGACGGAAGGAAAGGACAGGCACTCGACGGTCTAACGAAGAGTCTCGATGAACGGCGACCCTTTCGAGCGGTACGAAATTGATGAGTTACTCGCCGAGTGATGCGCTTAACACATTGCCGGTCACCGGTCACGGTGTTCAGTGACAAGCTCACGTGATTAGGTTCGCGTTCAGCGGACGCAGATTCGCTCAAGGACTTGTTTCCACTCAAGTTTCCGACGATGGCAGAGTCCGAAGATGAAGATGACTTTCCTAACGACTTTGATGGCCTCGATTTTGATAATGTTCCCGGGCTTCAAGCTCCGCAAATCCACAGAGATGCTCT
>JBBPJX010000437.1:0-16067 GCA_038088955.1 Neotropicomus parvogracilis | reverse complement strand
CGAGCTCGCCGAAGCGCACTCGGACTGTTCTTCGCACGGCGAGAAGGGCGATCTCGGCCTGTTCTCTCGCGGCCAGATGCAGAAACCGTTTGAGGAGGCGGCGTTCGCGCTCGAAGTAGGGGAGATCAGCGATATAGTGAGCACGGACAGCGGCGTTCATATCATTATGAGAACGGCGTAGCGACAACATGTACAACCGAACCGAATATCTGAATTCACGGCCGGTCCGAACTTTCTTTTTTTTTCATACGCCCTTGACGCGTCAAAGCAATCGACAATCGCAAAAGGCCATCGTCGTGGCGAACAATAGCTCTCTATTCCATTGTCTGTGGATTCATCATATAGCCCGTTCCCCGTTCCAATTCCTCACGTTTGCCCTGACCTTGCAGTAGAGCCAGCATGCATCCATTCAGCGAGCAGGACATTTTCGCCGTTCTCCCGACCATCTTGGTCCCAGTGACGCTCGTCATACTGGCACCAGTCGCCTACATGGTACTTTCCAATAGGAGGAAGCCATCTGGTAAGCCCCAGATATTGAGTCCTTGCGCCGTCTTTGAAACCGGCCGCTGTTCCTGCTCTATCGATCCATCTCATATCTGATCTTCTCAGGGCAACAAGAGTCGTCGCCGGGCAAGGATGCAGCAGCTGATTCATCTTTGGCCGATTACTCAATGTTCGACACGTCGGGCCTCGTGGTTACAAAGATTCTCGTTCATCCCATCAAGGTACGTGCGAACGATCTCGATTCCCCCTTTCTCGACGCTGTCCCTAGAGTTGCAAAGGCACGTCGGTTCAAGAAGCGAAATACACACCAGAGGGCCTCGAGGTGTGTCTCTACAACAGCCTGCACCTAAACACGCTCATTCACCTCGTAGTCATCATAGCATGATCGAAAGTGGTGCGTCATCAGGGCAGACAACCGCGTCGTCGTGACAGCTCGGCAAGTAAGCAAGGTGCGTTCTGGTTGGATCGACCCGTCTGTCTGACTGCAGCCTTGTTGTGGGGTAGCTCGTGTTGGTCCATCCCCATGTCATCGCAGACCCTTCAGCTCCTGAAGGTGGCCGTCTTCAAGTCACCTTCCCAGAGGGTTCGGACTGCGAAACGTTTTCGCTTCCTCTCAATCCGAGTCAAGACACGTTCCAGAAGTGGAAGAGGTGAGCCGTCCATCTTTTGTTTTCCAGTCGCGCACTGAGTGCGTCGATGCTAGCGTCGACGTGGAGCTTTGGGGACGAAAGGATATACAAGGGTACATCTGTGAAACCAGCACCGGCCGATCACCGTCGACGATTCTGTCAGAGTACATCGGATACCCTGTTCACTTGGTGGTCAAGGGACCACGTGTGCGGAACTGTCCGCCGACCCCTAGGTTCCCAAAGCTGGATGCACCCTCATATTTCCAAGACGGATACCCGCTTCTGGTGGCCTCCGAGGAGAGCGTGGAGGCCGTCCAGGAACGTATTAAGGATATGGTGGGCACGCAGGGCGTACGTGACGAATGGGCCAAGGAAGAGTTGCAGATCGAACGGTGAGCGAAAGCACACCTTGCGGTCGCATCGAGTCTGACGCATTTGCGTTGCAGTTTCCGGCCGAATATAGTCTTCAGGGGGGCTGGTGCACCCTTTCTCGAGGACGTGGTGACTGAACTCTGCATTTCTTCCGACAAGGAGGCAACCGATGGGACGACGGGGGTCGTCCATCTCGTGTCCAAATGTACTCGGTGTCTGGTGCGGATTTGTTCGTTTCGTGCCCGAGACGAACTGGTGGTTTCTGACGAGCGCCTCGACGACTCTCACAGCTGCCAAACGTTGACCCCGCTACCGGCGTGCGCGACAGTGCGGTCCCGTACAAGGTCATGATGAAGTTCCGGAGTGGGTTGGACGCAGAGCGTTCCAGGGTGCCGTGTTTTGGATGTAATGGTGTCATTACGGGAGAGGGTGTAGCGAGAGTGGGCGACTGGGTGCGAGTACGCAAGATGGGCTTTGTGTAGCGAATTGACTTTGCCGCATCAGCCAACACGGACAAAAAGAGTTGTAGTAATAAATAAAATGAAAGCGTTTACTAGGCAGGCACGACTCGGATTCAGGCAGGGCCATGTCCACAGCCCATCCGTCAAGACAAGTGACATCTCCTCCTCCTCCTCCTCCTCCCCCTCTTCGCCCGCTCTCCTCTCCTCCCCATCGCACACGGAGGCTCGCTCGGTCGCATGGCAATCGGAAAATGGATATCCTTCACCCAACCCGTAGTCGCAGCCTCGGACCCACCCCTCCAGAATTCCGTATCACTTCCGTGCCCTGCAGACGGGAAACTGTTTGGTCTAGAAAACGTACGTGCACCCCTCCTCCTCCTCGCTCCGTCTCATCGTCCCCGTCGTAGTTTGGTAACACCTGGTCTGTCCTCCACCACTACCCAACGTCGTTGCTGACATGCTCTCTCTCCAGCTATGCCAACTCCGTGCTCCAGGCTCTCTACTTTTGCAGTCCTTTTCGAGATCTCGTCATCCAGCACTCAGACGCCTACTCGTCCGCCCTGTCGTCGCGCTTTACGCCATCCCACCTCACAACTTCCCCGGCGACGCCTCCACGCCGTAGGCCCGATCGAAAGTCAACACAAGATCCCTCGTCACCCAGCGCCACGTCGCATCCTCCAACCCCACCCGTCCCATCCGCGCCACGCACGCTCTTTTCCGCTCTCCGCGCCTTGTACATCCACATATCCCAAAACCCCGCCGACAAGGGCACCGTCGCTCCTCGTGCATTCATAGAAAAGCTCAGAGAACTAAACGAGGCTTTCAGGAACACGATGCATCAAGACGCCCACGAATTTCTCAACTATCTATTAAATCGCATAGTCGAGGAGATGGAGGAAGAAAGGAAGCAACGCTTGGCTTCCGGTGAAGACTGTGCGTCCAACCGCTGCCCTTGCTTTCCCTCCTCTCGTTACACTGACATCATTCAGTGCCGCGCTCGACGAACTCTTCCTCCACTGCCTCACATCCCCGAGCCATGACATTGAGTGCCTCCACCTCTAGTATACAGTCGCCAGGTGCGACGTTCATACATCGCATATTCGAGGGCACATTGACGAGCGAAACTCGATGTCTCACGTGCGAGAACGTGCGTCTCATATTATGCGCCCCCATCTTGCGTCGCCTCACCATCCTTTCCTAGTTGTCCTCTCGTGACGAGTCGTTCCTTGATCTTTCCATCGATATCGAGCAGAATTCTAGTGTCACAGCTTGCCTCCGACAGTTCAGCGCAAGCGAGATGCTTTGTCAAAAGGAAAAGTTCTTTTGCGATGCCTGTTGCGACCTACAGGAAGCTGAAAGAAGGTTCGTGTCACAATATAACCCTCTGACTTCCCGTCGCTGACGGCTGGTGCAGGATGAAAATCAAGCGGTTACCAAACGTCCTCGCCCTTCATCTCAAGCGTTTCAAATACCAAGAGGACGTGCAGAAATACATCAAACTCACATACCGCGTTGCATTTCCTCTCGAGCTCCGTCTGTTCAACACCGTCGACGACATACCTGATCCAGACCGATTGTATGAACTCTTCGCCATAGTCGTGCATATTGGCAAGTGCGTGATCGCAGTCATTAGCTGGTCTTCTGTTTTTCCGTTCGAACTCTGACATGTCTTCCCGATTGCGGTGCAGCGGCCCGAATCACGGTCACTATGTCAGCATCATCAAAACATTGGGCACCTGGCTCATCTTTGATGACGATACGGTCGACACGATCAGAGAGTCCGACATCTCCAAGTACTTTGGGGATTCGAATTCAGGGTCTGCCTACGTGCTATATTACCAGGCTGTGGACATTGATTTCGCAGCTCTGGGGCTCAGGTCACCCACCCCTGAACCCCAGACGCAGCCTGTGCCACAAACAGAACCACCTCAGTCTTCGCAATCTACTGATTCCCCGGTGTCCACAGCGCAATCGATACTGCCGGTGCCGCCTGGTCTCGCCGATGATGATTTGACAAACACCGCCGAGGCTCTCCTACGACCGACTACACCCCCGATACCAATACAGTCACCCCTCGAACCTCCGGGCAAGTCACCACGCAAGTCGCCGTCACAGTTTTTGAGGACTTCCCTTGCCACGATTGGACACAGGCCTTTGCGCAACGACGCCGTCACTCGCCCATCACAACCCGTCGTAGATGAAAAGTTCGCCTCTGCCTCCAAACAAAGTCTATCACCAGTTACCATCTTCCCCAAGGAGGAACTTAAACATTTAGACGGCCACACTGCTGGTGCTGTCAATGGCAAAGAAAAGGATGCTGATAGAAGTGTGATGGGTTGGTTTCGCCGGCGGTCGGCCAAAGCTGTTTCCAAGTCTCGGCCAAGTTCAGAGGCAAACGGAGACATGCCCCCGTTACCCCAAGACGTTCGCGCGATGCCGGGTTCGCCCGTGCGAGATCAGTCCATCTGTTCGTCCTCGAACAGTTCGAAAGACTCTCGCCGCGCACTCGATTCGCCGACCATTGACCGTTCTTCTCCTCGCACGATGTCTTCGCTGTCTTCGCCACCCTACAGGACGCACTCGAGGCAATCGTCCGCTTCCGGGTCGCCCAACACCATTCTTACGTCGCCACCCCCCGGTCGACGCGCGCCGCCGCAACCCCTGTCTGTTATACCCGCATCACCGCAGACGCCAAAGAGCGAAGCACCTTCGCCGGTCACGAGAACAGGCTCGGATCACGGTCGCGTACAACGGCGACCCGGCACGTCCACGGTCAGAGACATCCTCCCTCCGCTGTCCCCCAAGTCGCCTCTCCGTCCTGCGACGTCTGCCGGCGTTCCGACCAAGATCCGTTCACCGCTTCCCAGTGCGCCGCCCAGCACTGGTCTGCGGGCGCCTTGGCCCGACGCCACGACGGGTTCGAGCAAGGATAGAACCGTCGGAAGGTCCAGGTCGTCTCATGGTCTCGTGCGGTCGCCAGCCGCGAGTTTGACGCCGCCTGTTCCCGCGGCCGCGAGCACGACCGGGTCCAGCAGAAAGCAGGCGACGCGGAAGCTCAGTCTGAGCGTGCCGTTGCTCGGGTTTGGGAAGCGAGACAAGGAGTGACGCCGGCGAGCCGAGAGTTGAACGGACGTGCGCCCGACTATCACTTCCTATCCATATTCCCCCGCGTCTTGCTCGCATATAGTTCCCTTTTTTTTCTTTTCTTTTGCAGGTCGGAACTGCTCTCACGTCATGCAACGATATATTCTCCCCCATTTTTCGCATACATACCTCGCAAGACATGTAATGTATTTTCGGCCACGGATGTTGTAAGGTATGTTCTGCTTAAGCACTAGATTTACATGTCCGTGTCGACGGAATGGATTTAAACTCTTTCGTACTATGAGGCGCGACGTGAAAGCAAGGGAGACAAGGAGAGAGAAGAGATAAAGAAAGGATCACAAGTCGAGCATCCGTACGTCGGCGAGAGGAACCGGCCGTCGTTGTCCGTCGGGTGCTTTAACGATAAAGGTGAGACCTGGCTCCACTCTGCGACGACCGCGCGAGACACACCTTGGACGGGCGCCTTGGCGAAATCGATCACGTGGAGACAAGGGTCGTCCGGTTTCACGTAGAAAACGCGTCCGGTGCCTTCGTCCCATGCGATCGCCTTGACCCCCGCTCTCAAGTCCGCACGGAGGTCCTGGGTCAGGTTGAACTTGCACATGACGCCCTCCCGACTGTGCACCGCCCCGCGCATGACATTTCGGAAGAGCGAGTTCCTGGCGGACGTGTAGGGCGCTGTCCCGTCGGTCACGGAGAAATGGCTGTAAAAGCCACGGATGGACAGTCGGTCTGAAATGTCCTCTGTCCGCGTGACGTAGACGAGCGAGCGCTGGTTCCCGGGGAGCACGAAACCGCGGCAGAGGCCCCGTTCCTTGTCTTGCTCCCATGTGACCACGTGATGATTGCCCGCGACGAGGTTCCCTAACCAGTAGTGTGGCGTCGACAACATGCTCTTGGGCAAATACTGCCGCGGCGTGGGGTTGATCATCAGTTCGTGGAACCGCGTCCCCCCTTCGCTGCGGTAAAAGATGGTGATTGGCGAGTGTTCTGAACCGTCTGCGGGGTCGGCGCATGGAACGCTTTCGTAGTCGCTTGGATCTGCGATTTGGATGCCCTCGACGTCGTCGGCGCGGAAGCTCATGGTCTGTTGTGCAAACGTGCTCCGCATTTCGTTGTCCCCGAAATCTGGAATGTCGAACATGGCGAGCGTGATGAGGTCTTGGGTCATGGGCGATGCACCCATTTGGTGTTCGGTGCTTGGGAGTGTTGGTAGGTTGACAGCACGGAGGATGAGGATTTGGCCCTGGTGGGGTAAAATGCGCATGTTGCATATGCTATGGTGCTGGGTCGACGGCCGTGAATGTGAGCGTCTTCAAAACTCGACCATGGTTACTCACGTTTGAAGAATATGGCTCCTCGCGGGCGCAACACAGAGTAGAGAGCATGCCGACTCCGGTCAGCTCCTTGAAAATGACGGTCTCGTGGTTTTTCACGACCGCCACAGTGGGGACACCCTCGATGACGGCCAGATCGACCGCTCCGAGCTCTGCGGCGCTCCGCAAAACGCACAGCAGACGGAATGGCGGGGGCTGCGATGCAGCAAACTGAAAGAAAGCGGTCGAACCGGGGACAAGCGCGGGATCCGACAAAGCGTCGAGCGTATCGAGGGATATTTGTATGCACGTGCAGGCGTATTGAAGAGGGACGGGCGGATCGATCGGTTTTCGAGGGTTTTCGAGGATGGGGTTGTATAGCGACGGGTCCACGCTGCAGGTCGCGCTAGGTCGACAGCGCTGTTGATACAAATCGAACGACTCACCCTGATTCGTTATAACGGGAGGACATTTTGCGACGGACGTACGCGATGACTATACTTGGCGTTCCATCGATAGTCATGTATTTGGCTTTGAGGTTGTAAGCTTTTCGTTTGACCGGCGTTTCCGCCAAGGGGACGACCCCGCCTATGCGGTGGTCGAGGGCAAACACGATTAAAGAATAATGCGTTTTGGCCGTGTTGCACACTGATGCAACCATGTACTTTCCTCCGGGGAGGACGACCATCGACTGAATGAGACGATGGATTTGGAAAGAGTCGCGGGAGAGGGGACAAGGGTTTGGCGACAGCCAGTTCTTCTGCAGCGAGATCGCGCGCGTGACCAACCTTTCTGCCTCGAAAGACGTGAGGTATCGAGGTGTGTGACGACGCGACGGCGGTCGCTGGGGCGCGTTTGACCCGATGCGCTTGAGAAAGTTTTTCCATATGATGCCTTGGTGGGTGAGGTTGTAGTACAGTTTACTGACCTGTCGCACGTAAAGCGCGTGTATGACTGAGGTGAGAGAGACGGAAGACGTACCCGCCGTAGGGAAAGGATGTCTTCGATATCTAGGTAGCTGAAAACTTCCATGAGGATGTCGTCCGAAAGCGCGTTCAAACACGGGAGCTTCTCCGGTTGAGTTATACGCGCATCCCACGCGTGTCCTGAACGACCCGCGCGCAGCGAGATACACGACCGGAACGAGAACCGACGCGACCACAAACTTGAGGCCATCTGGCACGAGGGAAAAAAAAGGGTGGAGTCACGAATGCGAAAGCGGTATTAGATATAAGACCGAGTTGGTTTATCCCTGCAGTCGACCTTGTTTTTACACAGAAATCCGCGAAATCATGGCGACGGATGTGAGAGGTGAGTACAAGGGAGAGTCCTTGTCCGAGGGTGTCGCACGCGAACGCGAACACAACGCTTGCCTTATTTGGGTCACGCGTCCGTTACCACTCTGACGCGTCGAAGCTACACAGACATAACGCGCTGTACGAACCTACTCGTCGCCGACCTTGACTACCAATTTACCAACCGTCTTTCCACTCGTCAGATCCATCTGCGCGTTCCTCACCCCTTCCGCTGTGAAGGGATATTCCTTGTGGACGAGCGGTTTCAATGCACCGCTCTCCACTAGGCCCCAGACTTTGTTCGAGTAATACAACCCCTCGCTCGGGGTGTATGTATAGTTGCCCAGCCTGAGACGAATCGTGAATGACGACCGACCGAGCGCTAGACATGAACGTACACTGGTCTCACGAGCCTCAGATTTTTCGCGCTGAGCTTCAACGGCGCGAAAGGCGGGACAGCGCCGGACGCATTTCCCACCGACACGAGCGTGCCCTTTCTTCTCAGCATCTCAAAGTTGGAGTCGAAACTGCCAACGAATCAACGATCAAGGCCTGCTGACCAGCCTGCGCAGGACTCACGTGTCTTTGCCGACACCATCATAGACGGCGTGGACACCTTCGTCGTTCGTTATCTCCAGGACTCTCTGGACGGTATTTTCCTGTTTGTAGATGATGACGTGGTCGGCGCCGTTCTGTTTGGCAAGCGCCGCCTTCTCCTCGGTCGAGGTGGTCCCGATGACGGTAGCGCCGCGCGATTTGGCGACCTGGGTGAGGAGAAGGCCCAGACCGCCGGCAACGGTGTGGATCAGTATGATGTCACCCTTTTGGACGTCGTACGCTTCCTCCATAAAGCTCGTGGCGGTGGCGCCTTGAAGGAACACCGCAGCCGCGATGCGACTAGGGACAGTGTCGGGGACGGGATACGCGCTCTTCCATGGGATAGAGATGTACTCTGCGTGCGTACCTGAGGCCCCCTGCGTGACCGTCTAGCCAGGTTCGTATGGCGGGAGGGAGATGGACACACCGTCACGACGCGAGCACCTTCCTTGTATCCACGTTTCTGATACTCGGGGTCGTTGACCACGGCTGGGTCGGTGGGTAGGCCAACGATCACCCCGACCGCCTCGTGACCGAGGACATGGGGGAACTTGGGAACGTTATAGAGACCTTGTCTATGTATCTCGTGAAGAAGTTCCACGACCGAACGGGGACACCTTGCCTGAAGTAAGTGTCGATGAAATTGATACCCAGGTACTCGACCTTGTTCGTGTGGTCAGTCATGGTCAGTTTGAGGGGCGACGGTGTTACCTTGGCCACGACATGGTCGGGTTCGACCTTTGGGAACGGGATCTCGGTTTTCTCTACCACCTCGGGGCCGCCGTTCTTGGAGATGGTGATGGCGTGGATCTTTGAGGGGAAAGTCATCGTGGAGAGATGCTCGTCACATTCTTGATCGCACGAATTTAAATCAAGCTATAGTAATCAGCGTTGGACATGACCAATCCTTTTGTCCGTTTTCGGAACTATGTAATTATGCTGACGGTGTGGGTCCAAACGATGGTAGGTATCAGGTATACGGTCATTACAAGACTACAGTTTCGAACCCGACGAGTCACTTGTCCAAAAAAGCTTGCTCGAGTATCTGATATATCAGGGCCACTTGCTCGTTTCTCTGTACCATCTCGGGTCGCTGTTCTCGCAAGGCGTCGATCTCCTGGGCGGCTGGGTCGGGCTGCGACAACGGACCTAGCAGCGATGGACTGGTAGGCGTTGGGGCAGAGGGGTCAAAGGAAGTGGGCGAGCTCGTGTCAAGGAGGTTGTAGAAACGGAGCAGCGACGACATTGCGATGAACGTTCCCGTCCTGCCCACCCCTGCAGAGCAGTTGACCATGATGGGTGGATCTGGGTCGTTGGCGCGCGGATCTTTGTTGACCTGATCGACCAACCTCAGAAACTTTAGCAAGCTAGCCCGATCTTCCTCCTGCGGGATACCATGGTCTGGCCACGCAGTGTACAACATGTGGGTAAAGGTAAAGGATCGTCCCGGATTCCCGCCCTGGGGCACGACGAGGAGCTTGCTCTGGATGTAGTTTTCGTCTTCGCTGGACGTACTTTCCTTTAATGTGATGACAAACGGTCGCACGTCTACACCCGGCTCGGGTGCGATCGTCATCGACTCCCCGACGGTGAGAGGAAAGTACGGGTACGCTTTGATACGTCCGTTTTCGTAGTTGAGCGTCAGCTGCACGACGGTGCGCACTCGACTCCCTTGTGGGAGTGACGTGTCCGACGACGATCCGACAGGCTGGCTGAGGACGGTGAGGAAGGTATGCGCGGTGGCCCGCAGTGGGGCTTGCGTGGCGATCCACAACTTTCGTCCGTGCAGCTCCCTCACCCAGCTCCCGTTAAAGTACCTTCCCTTTCCCTCCCCACAACCGAGGCAGGTCGAGTCGGAGAGGCCGACGATGACGCGCGTGCGATCATAAGGTTCAATGTTTGAGTAGCGATTTCCCCATCGGTTTTCTGGATCGCGCCCGATCGCGACAGAATAATGTTTGGAGCGGTCGGGATTCTCTGTCTGCGATGGTGTGGATATGCCAGGGAGAAACTTGCGCAACGCGAACGCGCTGGTGTCGGTGTCGGTGTCGGTTGGGGGTGCGTTGCGGTGGCTGGCGCGTTCCTTTTCCCGTTTGGACAGCTCTGCGAACACGGCGCGCTGGTATGTAGTTTCTGTGGCCTGGGTGAGCCAGGGGGGGACTTTGGCGGGCATGTCGATAGGTGTTATCTGGGCAGGGCAGGCTTATTTATATTTATAACAAGTAAAGGTCTCCTGGCATAATCAGCGGGTTTCCCACGCACAGGAAGGAAACACAGGACTATCCTGTATGTCGCTGATAACCCCGGACACGAAGATCAAGTCTGTTCCTCTCGCAGACCCGCGGACTCGTCTACTGACATTCGAAGGGACTAGGGTCAGTTCTATGCTTGACAGGACGGTCGGGAAAAAGAACCTGACGGACGGGAACCCAGAGACATGCTGGACTTCTCAGCAGGTGGGTGGGATACAGCTTTGGATGGGGATCGCGATGGACTGACTCGGACTGGTCGAACAGGGACTTCCGCAGTTTGTCCAGCTTGTGTTCCCTCGAGCTGTATTTCCGCGGAGAATCGTACTGACCTTTCAAGGAGGCTTCGTTGGGATCCGGTGTGGTGTCGAGGTTGCAGTGTCTCGTGTGGATCCAGTGTGGACGACGTGGACTCATGTTCATCCCAAAGACGTCAATAGACGCCAAATTTTCGAACTTGCTGGGGAAGGGATGCAAGATGGGATCCAGTGCATGAGGCTCGTGTTTGAACAGAGTTCAGACTTTTTCGGTAGGATCACAATCTACGAGCTCGATGTGCAGGGCAAAGACCTTGTAAACTAGACTCGCACGAGATATGCAATCAACCGACTTGAATTCAGTAACATCTACTACGATTTACAAAGTGCTCGTCTCCATCATCATCGTCGTCGTCGTCATCGTCATCAGGCTCGACTAGGGCTCGGTCCAGGGTTGCTGCTCGTCTTGATCCCCGTCGACGTCGACGTTCCGGGCGTCGAGTGCGGTGGCGGGAGCGAGCTCGTAGATGGGCCAGGCAGGGGGAGAGAAGGAACCGGGACAGAGGGGATCGGAATGGGAAACGAGCCAGACGGGATCGGAATCGGGAGCGACTGTCTGCGCATGCGAGCCGGGTGTGTCGACGATGCTTGCGAGATGGTCGACGCATTGCTGATGGTGGGCAAGGACAGACCCACGCTCGTCGACGTCGTCGTCGAGGATGAAAACGATGTCGAGGACAACGACGCCCCGGATGACGTGCCAAGTGCTCTCGGAATGAGACTGGTCGAGCCTTGCAGCTGCTGCAACACCTGCTGTACGATTTGCTGTACGGCCTGTTCCGACAATCCGCCTCCGACGAGCGAGGCAACGGCGCCCAAGATCGGGGTCAGCAAAGCTGTGCAAAAAAGGATGAGCGAGCGAGGGGGACGAGCAGCACAAATCACGCACTGGTAATCAACCCTGCTGGATCCTGGCGGACGGCGAGGGCTGGTGCACCGAGAGCGGGCGCGGAAGAGCTGGCGAGAGCGAGGAGAGCGAGAGAGACGGGAGTGAATCGCATGATGGAGTAGGATGATCGTGTTTTTAGACTGGCGGGGCAAGAGGAAGAGGAGGGGGAGAGAGAGAAGGAAGGGGGTGAGGAAGAAAGAGAAAAGGGCTGGGTTTTATACTCTCTGGGGCTGGCATTCGACGACGTCATCGAATACCGCCCCGTCTGTGTTCCATCTCCCAGAGTTCGTCGCGAATCGACTCGCCCATGCACGACGACAAGAAACACCACCCGAGAACGGAGAGACTATGGTCTGCAAGGTCAGCCGAGACTAGACGCGGCATTCGAACGGACACGGCTTACACGAGCACGACGAGCAGCAGCACCACCAACGCGAGCGATGCGTCCATAACAAGTAGCCGGTCCGGCGCTTGACCACGACCAGCATCATGGCAGAGGTGCGTCTCTGCCTTCTTCGCCCGTCTCAGCCAACATGTCGTCGTGCAGTCGTCCAACGTCTTCCGCGTCAACGGGGACGACATCGAGATGAAGCCACGCAGACCAGAACCTCTGTCCGACCCTTACACACTCCGTCTCGGGCTCAAGACGGACGAGGAACTCTCCCAGTTGCGTCGTCACAAAAAGCACGGCAAGTTGCTCGAACGCTATCACAGGAAACAAAACGACGTGCGAGTACACCCACTACAGTATCGTCATCCATGTCCAACCATCCACCCAGCTCATACACTCCCTCTTAAAGTCGATGGAGGATCACACGAGAGAAGCAAAGGACAGCGAAGACGCTTTTCGCCCTGCTGTATGCGTGCTTTCCTTCCCGTTCGCATACCCTTATGTCCCTCACACCAGATCAAAATCGCAATCTGGGCAAGTCTCGTCGCAAATCTCGCCCTCTGCGTTCTTCAGCGTTCGTCTTCGTTTACTGTACTCTCGCCCTTTCGACGACCCTTCCACAGTCTACGCAGCCATATCATCTGTATCCCTTTCATTGATTGCAACAGGAATCGACGCCTGTTTCGACTTTGGAAGCAACCTCTTTCTATACCTCATCCACAGGAAGGCAGAGAAAATGGACGTCAACAAGTGGCCCGTCGGCGGCGCTCGTCTGGAGACAATCGGAAACATCATCTATGGTCAGTTCTCACACCACTCACCCACTCACCCACTCACACCCGTTCCAAAAGGCTCCCTGTTCGTTGCTCTCCAAAACATCGCCTGCCCCCTTCACTAACGTCCCCGCAGAATGTCCTCGGTCAACCTCGTCGTCATCGTCGAGGCCATTCGGTCACTGTTGTCCCCTGAAACGCACAGATCTTTTCACCTTGCCTCCATCCTAGCAGTCGCAGCAGCTCTAGGTAATCACCATGCCGTCGACTCCGCCAAACTGAACCTTCGTCAGGGGTCAAGGCCATGCTCTTCCTCTACTGCCATACCCTTCGTTCAAAGTCGAGCCAGGTACATGTCCTTTGGGAAGACCACAGAAACGACTTGTTCATCAATAGTTTCGGTATGCTTTGCCCCGCCGCATCCCGCCCTGTTCTCACCATACTCAGGTGTCCTCATGTCTGCTGGTGGCAGCCGACTCCGGTGGTGGTTGGACCCCGTTGGCGGCATCATCGTATGGGCTCCAAGCTGACCTTGTCTCGTGCTAACAGCTCCTCCCAGATCGCCACGGGCGTCATTATTGCATGGTCACGCACCATCTACCAGGAATTCGGCCTGCTGGCAGGAAAATCTGCACCAAACGAATTCATCCAGCTCGTCACTTACAAGGCAATGACATTCAGCACAGAAATCGACAAGGTCGACACCGTTCGTGCCTACCATAGCGGTCCGGTACGTTCTTTTTCCGGTACGATGTCTCGGTTTTGCAGATTTCGGGTTCGCAGGATTATTTCGTCGAGGTCGACATAGTCATGGACGCCTCGACCCCGCTGTGGAAGGCCCACGACATTTCTCAACAGCTCCAAGACAAGCTCGAAATTCTGCCAAACGTCGAGCGAGCGTTTGTCCACGTCGATCATGAAACCACACATGCACCCGTGCGCTTGTCTCTTTCCCCGTTCCTGACCAATCTCATGACGGTGATCCAGGAACACCGCAAGACCGTCTAAACATTCTATTGCGTAGTACTTGATAGCACTGGACCGTAAGCGGAAAATGAACTTTGTATGTGACAATTACCCCCGACGACGATCTGGCATCCGGTCAGGCTGCCGTCGGAATCACTGATGAGGCAATGGCTCGCTTGCCCTGTTGTTCTGTCGTCGATTTCAAGTCGGCTGTGAGGTGGTGCTGGCGGGCGAAAGCCACCAGCGCCGCATAGCGATGCCAGTGTACGTCCTGCGCTGTGTAGCGAATAGAATGATTAGTGAGCGACGGACTTGAAACTGACAAAACGAGCGAGTGCACGACGACAAGAGGCAGCCAGGCTCGGCCCACAAGTCCAACTACAAGCTGTGTCGCCTCTCTTCCTTCTCTTCCTCGACGTCGCGCGCCCGTTTCGCTGTGATATCGCGATTTTGACTGCCCGGCACTTATCACGCGACGCGACACACGCCTTGCCTTCAACCACGCTGGAGAATGGTGGGGCGACACGTTGCGAGCTCAGTGCATCCATCGCTCATCAGGTCGTTCCAGGACGCTAGAAATCAAGACCCAGAAGAGTTCTACGTGAAGCAAGACAAGATCGGTATCATCCCTCTGTCTCGTTCGCTCGCAGGCGACTCATGCACTTCCCAGGAAAGGGTTCTTTCGGAGAGGTTTTCAAAGGGTGCGTCTCCCCTCTCGCTCCTCTCCCTCTCGCTCCACGTCCGACCCTCGTCCCCGAGGTATGACAAGAGGACCCAGAAGACCGTCGCCATCAAGATCATTGACCTCGAGAGCGCAGAAGATGAGATCGAGGACATCCAACAGGAGATACAGATCCTCTCGCAGCTGGACTCTCCCCACGTAACCAAGTTCGTTCGATCATGCTTGTGTCACCTGTGTGTGGATTGGATGAGATTGACATGCGACGCTTCTTGATGCAAGATACCATGGTTCATTCCTCAAGGGCACCCACCTCTGGATAGTAATGGAGTAGGTTTCCACTGCCGTCGCGTCGCTTCCTGGCTCATATGGATATATAGGTACTGCTCAGGCGGTTCATGTTCCGATCTGGTACGATCACCATCTCGGTGCATAGTGATTGCTGAGTAGGTGGCTAGATGAAACCCGGTGTCTTCAGAGAAGAGTACATTGCTATCATCGTTCGCGAACTACTTCGTGGACTGGATTACCTTCATACGGAGGGAAAGCTTCATCGCGACATCAAAGGTATGTTACAACCCGACTCTGAGTACCAATATCCGGCGAGTTCTCCTGCCTAGCTGCCAACATCCTCTTGTCTGCGACGGGAGATGTCAAGCTAGCAGACTTTGGCGTCTCGGGACAGCTTTCTGGAACCTTGTCCGCCAAGAAGAATACCTTTGTGGGCACACCGTACTGGATGTCGCCAGAGGTGATCAAACAGAGCGGATACGATCACAAAGCGGACATCTGGAGTCTCGGAATCACTGCCATCGAGCTTGCCAAGGGCGAACCACCATACGCAGAACTACACCCCATGAAGGTGCGTGACGACGTCCTAGCGAACGAACGGCACCCCGACCGTCATTTGCCAGGTTCTCTTCCTCATTCCGAAGAACCCCCCGCCACAGCTCGACAGCCATTTCTCCAAGCCGTTCAGAGATTTCGTGGCATATTGTCTCCAACGAGACCCACGCGATGTACGTGCCGTCTCCCTAATCGCATTCTTGTGTGTGACCCGGGGTTCAACAGCGCCCAACAGCCCGCGAACTCCTCAAACACAAGTTTGTGCGGATGGCCAAGAAGACCAGTTACCTCACAGAATTGATCGAACGCCACGAGCGGTGGAAAGCCGAAGGCGGAGAACGGCTCGAAGAAGAGGAGCAGGCCGTAGCTCAGGATATGTACGTGACCAATCCCTTCCCGGTCTCCACGTCTCACCTTGCATACAGGGCCACAAGCAGCGACCCCGAAGACCTCTGGGACTTTGGGACTGTCCGACACGCCGGACGAACCGTCGGGCGCGCCAACAACTCGATCAAGGTCTCTGGGCCGCCGTTGACGTGGGAAATGAACGGCTCGGGGCGCGCAGACACCTCGACGACGTCCCCCATCTCGACCATGCGCACCTCTAGCTCGGCTACCAAGGTCGACCTGCCTTCGCTCCCGACGTCGCCCAAGTCCGCGCGCCCGCAGAGCAGGTAC
>JBBPJX010000436.1:0-16101 GCA_038088955.1 Neotropicomus parvogracilis | reverse complement strand
CCAGCCTGCTTGTGAGCTCTGGAGCCTGGGAGTGCTCGATCAGGAAACCCGGCTGACCCGACGCACCTCACCGGCACCATCGTAGTGCAGCGCACTAGAGTGCGCAACGAAATCTCTTCCAGACCATGTACGAATGACGCCTCTGGTCCTCGAGTTACCCAGCAAATCTCTTTCAGGATCCTAATCGACGTGTGTCGTACGAGGTATGTCTCTTGTTCCCCGTTCTGTCTAATAGGGGGTAGTGCTCCATCACATTGGCGTTTGCGAAGCGACCGTACATCGCATTCGAATACCGATAACGCGTCGCCCCTTTTTATTGTACGCAAATAACGATTCTGACTCTCAGCTCCGTCAAACGCCCACGTTGGTCCACACATCTTGCTCTTTTCTTTTTCTTTTTGGTACGTCAACTCTGGGGGCTCGATCTAAAGCCCAACTTGAAAATTCGGTGCACGACAGATAGCGTTTGAGGATACGTGGAAGTTACTGCAATGCGGCTTCGAGATTAGCCCGCCTTCCCATCCCACACCAGTTCGCGTGAACGAGATAGAACGGAGGTGGCGATATCGTGTTGAGGGACTCCAGGGAAAGCTGGGTTGCCGTACTTTTGCACTCGAGACGCTCTCTCGCCGATCCTCGTGCAAAGATCTCCCGTCCGTCCTCCCACCGCTAATCGCACGCCTATTTCTCTTGTAACCCGGGAACGTACATGGAGATCGATGGCTACATGAGATCACTGCACTACTACGCGGAAAAACCTATCGAGCATCTCAGCATGAAAACAACTGGACTCGAACCCAAGATACACATGCGGAAAAAAAAGGTGACGGTCTCCACTCATTCGTCCGGACGCAGCGTAGCGTACATGTACGCAGGTGACCCCTGTGTGCGAACAGGTCTCACCAGCCCCCACCGTCCGCAGCCGTATTCACGGCCGTGACAGAGCCCACGAGCGAATCGCTGCTCGCAAGATACGCAGGATCGTTGTACACGTTCGGGTCGTACCGCGAGTACGGTCGCGATTGTTGAGACTCCAGCGATGCGCTCGACTGTCGCCTCGAAATGTGCACGTCGCGACCACCGCTCTTGACCGATCCCGTCGTCTGCACGGGTGTGCCCCTGAGACCGGCCATCATCCCGGCCGTCGCGCCTGTGTCGCCTCCGACGTATTGCTGCAAGCGCATTGAGCACAGGCAAGGCCAGCGTTGGCGCTCATGCTGTCATGTCTGCGGCGTCTCCGACGTGATCAAAGGATTACTTCCAGTACAGGAACTTCCGTTTTACGTCGCGGACCGAGAGGTGGGAGGTAGGGGATAAGTCACTCCGGCTGGCACTGGTGATGCAGCATAAAACGATATAGGACTCTTCGATCTACCAGTGTCACTTTTAGACGGAACTCTGTGTGGTGCTGTGGCGGGGCACCCCCGCTCGTAGTATGTTAAGGGATTACTAGACCCTGGGAAGGGGCGTTGACGGTCAGTGAAGCCTTCAGTATTTTCAGAATTAGCTGGCGCCAGATTCTCTGGTCTTTCGGATCGTGTGAACCAAAAAAATTAGATAAGGTCGAGGAAAGGAAGTAGAAACGCATGGCTTGTGTACAGTTAAATAGATGGTACAAGTACATTCAAGGGGGAAACCCGAGTTAGGGCTGGACTACGCGGTACATACCATAGACACGAGTGATTCAAAGCAGGAGCAGTGACATCGACCATTTATTTGGAGACCGGTAGACAGAAATTAAGCACCAATGTGAATATAAAGCACTCGTTGATCGAGCGTTACCCCGGGAGATCTCACAGCCTTGTTCAGTGCAAATGCTGCACGCCTGTGGTAAAGACGACCCGTCTCGTTGTCCACTATATGTTTATAAAACGTCGGCGTAATCTTGTCCGTCTGCTCATCGTCCACTGCCCACATCGTGCCAACGACAGAACGGAACCCTGCAAATTGTATCGCAGCCGCCAAATGGATCGCCTCGTCTGGACTCTCCTCGTCTCCCACTGTAGTATGGCATGCAGAAAGGTACGCAAATTCGGAGTTCTGCAGATCGCAGCCCACGATCCGCTCGATCGTGAACGGTCCCTCTCGCAGAGCGAATGCAGATTCGAACGGTCTCTGTCGGTTTGGGAGACCGTGGCAGGCAAAATGCACCCATTCGTTCTTCCCAAGCTCCTCGACGACCCGTGAGATGCACGACTCTTCTCCTTCAATCTGCGTGATTGTAGTAAGACCATGAATGTGCTCGCGAACGATATCCAATTCCGCGTGGACTGAAGGAAGCTCGCTCTGTCCCTTGGCGTTTGCTTGTCCGATGGCAATGAAGTGTCTCGGGTCACTCCCTGACCCCGACGATCCGGCCCGTCTGGCGCGAATGAGAGCACTCAACGTAGGAGTGTACGAGGATATGTACAGATCCGCGAAATTCCGTTGTCCTTTCCTATACGGACCAGCAGCGTGCAAGGGTAGGTCTGAAAACTCTGCAGTGGGACACCACCAGATCCGAGATTTCAGTGAATGTATCGTCTCTAGAATGGTAACGATAGGAGAAATAATATCGTCCCAGAGTTCGCGTAAAATTGGACCGAGTACTTTGATCATTTCGGACGACGATCTTGAGCGTTTAGTCAAGGCACGCAGGTTTGAAGACAGGTGCTGAACATATTCCTTAGTGATCGACAGTGGAATGTGCACAGGGTCTCGATCTATAAAGACGACGAGGGCATCACAACCATACTGGCTTGCATTTACGACGATCACAGGTCCCTCGCTGGCCGCAGATTGTAGATGTGAAAAAAGGGGAGGTAGCAGGAAACGAGAGAGGCCGGGTAACTCGCGAATAGCAGCAACGACACTCTGTATTTCAACGTTGAGGTGCCACAGTTTATCGTGCCGATCAACATCAGGTGAACTGAGCACGTGGCGGATGAGCGATGTGAGCCGCTTGAACTCGTCTGCTAACAGCTTTCCAGCTGGTCCAGACGTGATGACGTCGTCCAGTGGGAAACGAAGGCGAGCGAGCTGGTTCCAGAACACGCCTCGGCCTTGTTCCAAAAGCTCGATTCCTTGTTCCGGGGAACGATTACGAAGACATGCCGAGAGGGCATCTACTGCAAGCGAGGACACGTGTGTCTTTAAAATATCAAGGTGTTGTGGCAATGAGGGAAGGATGGACATATGTTGAGCGAGCAGTCGAAGAGATGTTTGATATGCAAGAATAAGAGAGGAATCATGAAAATGTTCAGCATCATGTATCCAGGCTCGAGAGGCAGACAAATCTGTTGAAGACACGACGTGGGGTATGGTTGCCAGTTGAGCGTAGAGATCGAAGAGTTCATTTAGGTCACTCGACTTCGAAACAGTAAGGACAAAGTAAGAGAAGCATTGAAGGTGACGCACATGGTTTCGTTCGGTGCCGAGCTTCTTGTGTCGAGTGCAAAGAAGAGATGCAAGGTTATTCAATGATAACGAGCGAAGAGCGTGTCCTTCTGGATTAAGCTGAAGGGCTTCTCTGTCGAGGACAATCGCCTCTTCCAGATCCTCCATAGCCCTGAGTTTGTCGTACCGAGTCCCAAGAAAAGCTGCAAGGTTGCTCAAAGAAATTGAGCGGCCAGGATGCCCTTCTGGCTCAAGCTGAAGCACCTCTCTGTTTAGAACAATCGCCGCTTCTAGATCCTCCGTGGCCCCGAGTTTCTCGTACCGAGCGTGGAGATGAATTGCAAGGGAGCCCAAAAACGTAGAACGACCAGGGTGTCCTTGTGGACAAAGCTGAAGGGCTTCTCTATCGAGGACAACCATCTCTTCCAGATCCTCCATAGCCCCAAATTTGTCATACCGAGTTCCAAAATCAGCTGCAAGTTTGCTCAAAGACATTGAGCGATCAGGGTGTCCTTGTGGGTGAAGCTGGACCACTTCTCTATCAAGAATAATTGCTGCTTCCAAATCCTCCATGGCCCCAAGTATCTTGTACCGAGTGTGGAGATGAATTGCAAGGTTGCCCAAAGACATAAAGCGATCAGGGTGTCCTTGTGGACGAAGATGAAGGGCTTCTCTGTCGAGGACAACCACCTCGTCCAGATCCTTCATACTCCCGAGTTTGTTGTACCTAGTTCCAAGATGAAGTGCAAGGTTGCTCAAAGGCAATGAGCGACTCGGGTGTCCTTGTGGCCGCAGCTGAAGGGCCTCTCTGTCGAGAACAATTGCCTCTTCCAGATCCTCCATGATCCCGAGTTTCTGGTACCGAGTGTGGAGATGAAGTGCAAGGTTGGTCAAAGATGACGAACGATCAGGGTGTCCTTGTGGACGAAGCCGAAGTGCCTCTCTGTCGAGGACAATCGCCTCTTCCAGATTCTCCATAGTCCCGAGCTTGTCATACCAAGTTCCAAGATGAAGTGAAAGGTTATTCAACGATTCAGAGCGATCAGGGTGTCCTTGTGGACGAAGCAGAAGCGCTTCTCTCCCAAGGACAATCACCTCTTCTAGATCCTCCATGGCCCCGAGTGTCTGGTACCGAGTGTTGAGATGAACTGCAAGGTTGCTCAACGATGATGAACGATCAGGGTGCCCTTGTGGACGAAGCTGAAGGGCTTCTCTGTCAAGGACAATCACCTCTTCCAGATCTTCCATTGTCCCGAGTTTCTTATACCGAGTTCCAAGATGAGTCGCGAGGTTGCCCAACGATGACGAGCGAAGAGGGTGTCCTTGTGGACGAAGCTGAAGGGCTTTTTTGTCGAGGACAATCGCCTCTTCCAGATCCTCCATGGCCCCGAGTTTCTCATACCGAGTGCAGAGATGAACTGCAAGATGGTTCAACGATAACGAGCGATCAAAGTGTCCTTGTAGACGAAGCTGAAGTGCTTCTCTCTCGAGGACAATCGCCTCTTCTAGATCCTCCATGACCCCAAGTTTCTTATATCGAGTGCAGAGATGAGCTGCAAGGTTGCTCAAAGACATTGAGCGATCAGGGTGTCCTCGTGGAAGAAGTTGAAGCGCTTCTCTGTCGAGGAGAATCGCCTCTTCTAGATCTTCCATGGTCCCGAGTTTCTCGTACAGAGTGTGGAGATGAAGTGCAAGGTTGTTCAAAGACGTGGAACGATCAGGATGTCCCTGTGGACGAAGCTGAAGAGCTTCTCTGTCGAGAACAACCACCTCTTCCAAATCTTCCATAGCCCCGACTTTGTCGTACCGAATTCCAAGATTAACCGCAAGGTTACTCAAAGACGTTGAGCGTTTAGGATGTCCTTGTGGCCGAAACTGAAGCGCTTCTCTGTTGAGGACAATCGCCTCTTCCAGATCCTCCGTGGCACCGAGTTTCTGGTACCGAGTGTGGAGATGAAGTGCGAGGCAGTCCAAATACACGGAACGATCAGGATGTCCCTGTGGACGAAGCTGAAGGGCTTCTCTACCGAGTTCAACCGCCTCTTCTATATCCTCCATGGCCCCGAACCGCTCATACCTCGTGAATAGATGTATCCCAAGCACCGACAAAGAGAAAGCCCGTTTGGGATGTCCGGGTGGGCAAAGTTCCAAGGCTTCACGATCCAGCACAATCGCTTCGTGGATGCACGTAGCTGTTGTCTCTCCACCCTCTTCAAACTTGGCAACGAGGAGGCTTGCACGCAAAAGTAACACCACAACTGGTAGTCGGCATCACCTCTCTCGTGTCACGAAACGGCAAAATAAATTGATACCTTTCACACTAACCCACACGCCCGAAACCCAACATTGAAACTTGTTGAAAAGCATTTGCAGAGCCTCGTATGCCAGAAACAATGATGCGACTACCTTTTTCATGCTTTGGAATGTTGTGCGCGGGCGAGGACAGCAAGGCAATTTTATACGTGGGGATCGCGTGGGCTCCTCATGTCAACTTATCTACCCGCAATGAAGTGTCAAATTAATTTACCTGTGTCAGTCCTCAGTTCTTCTCCATCCCGTCAAGGTAAGACGCACTAGCTCAACTTGAATCTGCACTCCAGAGAACGATCGAATCCCTGAGGTTGGTGATGCGTCTGATCTATAGCGGTCACGGTATTTGTCCATGCTTATGCGCGAACTGGATAGTCGCCCCGTCAAACGAGTTGGAACATTCACGGTTACGCCAGATTGAATTTACTGTACCCGTCTTTGTCCCTACACTCCCGGAATCAATAGCTCTTCGATGATGGGTGCACCCATCCAGAATTTGTTTAGTTATGGTTGTTTGAAGTTGGTTCTGTGAAGTTGTACATAACATGATCTGGTGTAAACTACCCACCATCGTGGGCCGAAATTGACTTTCGCGAGAAGCTTTCAGAGAAATTTAAACTAGTAACTCGGGCGAGTTCCACCCATGCGAAAACAGGAGCTAAAAAGTGCACCCAAGAACTCGGACGGTACCCTGACTACCCGCGACACGTCTCAGAGCCCCGTGTACCTCCATAGTAGTCACTCAGTACTCAATCCCGTTCCTTCCGCTTCTTATTCTTATCTCGTTCCTTCGCTATCCAGATACTCGTTTGTATCAACTTCCGCGCCATCCACCGAGGTCGGTGACCGCAGTTTTGCACTCTTCCCGTCGAATCCCTTCCGCCCAAAAACATTCAATTTCGTCAGCTTCGAGGTAATGCGACCCCGCGAGCCATCTCTGACCCGCGATTCTTCCCAAAGTCATGGAAAGCGACCGCGTCAAAGCCTCTGAATCCGAGCCTAGTTGTGTGCGACTCCGTGAGAGTAACGTGCGAGAGGTCGATTTGGGCTTTACTGCTATCATCCTCACTTTCAAAGGGACTATCGATCTGACGTTGGTCACCGGTCACCCGTGGATCCACTGAACCCCCAGCATCTGCCTCATTATCGGAACCAGAAGCTTCCTTGGGCGATATGCGTCGGCGTCTTAGCGTGGGATGAGATGCTGCGATTGGACGGGCAATGGATTGAAAATATGTACCGAAGACGATCTGACGATGGGAGTCGGGACCCGCGAAGCGGAAACTGATCACATATACTGTATCATGAGAAGTTGCCACAAAATCTGCAGTGGCATCCATCTCTATGTTGCCCAAAGGGGCTAGATGGTGTTTCTCCCCAGCGAGATTGAACACATGAACAATGTCACTATTATGTTCCAAGAGCCCAGCACCGCGGGACCACGATGAATTCCGGTAAACCAGCTCAGGTTTCGACGAGGGAATATAATGCAGTTTCGAGATTAACCCGCCTTCCCATGTCATGCCGGTTCGCGTGAACGAGAGAAAACGGGGGTGTCGATATCGTAGCAAGAGACTCCGGGGAAAGTTGGTTTGCCGTACTTTTGCTCTCGAAACGCTCTCTCGCCGATCCCCGTGCATAGATCTCCCGTCCGTCCGTCCTCCCACCGCCAATCGCACGCCTATTTCTCGTATAACCCGGGAACGTACACGGAGATTGATGGCTACACGAGGCCTCTGCACTGCTACGCGGAAAAAACCTATCGAACAACTCAGCATGAATACAACGGGATCCGAACCCAAGATACACATGCCCGGGAAGAAAAAAAACGAGGCGACGGTCTCCATTCATTCGTCCGCGCGCAGCGTAGCATACATGTACGCAGGCGACCCCTGTATGCGAACAGGTCTCACCGGCCCACCCCCACCACCGTTTGCAGCCGTATTCGCGCCCGTGACAGAGTCCACGAGCGAATCGCTGCTCGCAAGATACGCAGGATCGTTGTACACGCTCGGGTCGTACCGCGAGTACGGTCGTGATTGCTGAGACCCCAGCGATGCATTCGATTGTCGCCTCGAAACGTGCGCATCGCGACCACCGCTCTCGACCGATCCCGTCGTCTGTACGGGTTTGCCCCTGGGACCGGGTGTCATCCCGGCCATCGCGCCGAGGCTATCGCGCCTGCGGCGGCCCCCCTCCGATGCATTGCTGCCAGCGCTCTGAGCATAGGCAAGGCCAGCGTTGGCGCCTATGCTGTCACGCCTGCGGCGCCCCTCCGACGTGATCGAAGGATTACTTCCAGCATAAGAACCCCCGTTGTACGTCGCAGACCGAGAGATGGGAGGTATGGGATAGGTCACTCCAGCTGGCACTGGCGACGTTGCATAAAACGATATAGGACTCCTCGGTCGACCAGACTCTCTTTCAGACGGAACTCTGTACGGAGGAATGTGGTACTGGGGCGGGGCACCCCCGTCCGTATGTTGGGGCATTCCTAGACCCTGGGAAGGTCCATTGGTGGTCGGGGAAGGGACGAAACCTAGGGGAGTTTGACCATCCGGTGCGACAGCATAAATGTGGTTTGGCAGGTTTCCTTGAGAGTAATTTGAAACGTTAGGGATGACAGGTGAACTACGACCGTTAGTCCCTGGGGGAGCAGGCACTGGCAGCGGGAGGTTGGCGTGGTCGGGACTTAACAGGCCACTGGCAGGAACATTGCCACGTCCTCTCGATGGAGCATCAGACGGCGGCCCTGACTGCCGTTTCCATTCAGTTAACGTTAGAGTCCCAAAAAGGAATAGGAGGAGGTATTTACCGGAGGTTCCACGTTGATCTCAGGGACGGAACTATCTGACGAGAGCCGTCTACGTTGATCTCTGTTTTCACTCCGCGCCTCCGGGCGACCCTGGCGCTCAGAAGCTGTCCGTCGGTGTCGCAAATCCGGCTGCTGTAGGACTCTAGGAGGCGATAACGGGGTTGGTACCGTGATATGGGATGGGACATGCCTCGGAGGGCCATCGCGAAGTTGAGAACGCGACTGAGATCGAAACAAAGGGGAGAAAGGCAAGTCAGTCGGCGAGCGCATCGAAGTGCTAGACACATACTTCGGACTGTCGTCTCCACTGCTCAGGCGTCGAGGGGTCAGAGTACCGTAGTTCGTCCGCAAATTGCTGCCTTGATTTTCTGTCCCGGCGCGGTGTTTCGCTGCCTCTCATATCTGGGAACGAATCTTGCCTAGCCCGAGGAGTGGATACTATCGTTTGTGAATCAGTCATGCGTTCCGACCGCGAGCTCGCGTCTTCGTGAATGACGCCCAAACCCTGCGGTCGGCCTCGATTCCTGGCGCCAGTCGGTAAACCAACTATGTCAAGCTGAGAAATACTCGACGCGGCGGATTGTTTTCCAGAGCCAAGCGAATCATCAGGAGAACCCCGACGCGGAGGAGGGTAGTTATCATACTGCTCACGGTTCCTACCTCTCTCGGTGGACGGTCCCAAAGTGCGTTGAGAAGGGGTCGGAGAGGGTATGGGTTTCAATTCGTGAGGAGGTGGTAGAGAAATGTGATGGTTAGAGTCGACGGTTGGGATATAGTTATCCGGAAGGATAGGGATTTCAGGGCGTGCGGTGCTGGGCGGTGAATTCTGAATGGAAGTTGGTCTGCTGAAGTGTGGGTCTGTGGAAGAACCTGCCCGCGGCTGAGATACCGACTGCGGACGAGACGCCTGGCTGGCGGATATCGGTATGGTGGGTATGCCGGGATGAATGACGCGTGGCTCCACCGTCGGGATGGCGGGGTCAGGCCCGCGCCTAAGGGTACTCCTGCTTGCCAAGGAATCTCGTCTGCTGCGGGAGCCGTGTCGCTGATCCAGTGACGAATTGGCTGGAGTCCCTATGCGATGAACCTCGGGAGCAGGTCGAGAAATGGATGGTGGTGGCACAGGGGTAGGGTGCTCCAGGACCTCGATTTCCTCTGGTTCATCACGGGCCTCGAGTAGTCTGTCCACCATCTCGGTAGCCACCTCTCGCATACCCTCACGTCGGTCATCGAACCCCGTATCATACGCCTCCCTATAACCCATTCGCCTCCCCCGGCGAACGCCCTCTTCGAAACCCAACCGACGACCCTCCTCTCGAGCCAACTCTATCAAACGCTCCTCGTTTAACCTACGCGCCTTGGAGCGCGCAGAGACGGCCGCAGCCTCCGCCTCGTCGCGCTGAGCCTCGATTGCCTTGAGAACGTCTTGCGCACGCAGAATTTCCTTCTGGGCGTTGTCGAGCTGCAGCTTGTACAGCTTCAACTCCTCTTGCGCCAGCACGGCCTGTTGCTGTGCGACCACCCTGCCCTCGTTTATGGCCCGCGCACGCTGCACCATCTCTTCTATCCGCGATTCTGCCGCATCGGCGCGTTTGGTTTCGTGTTCGAGCCGATCGAAAGCTGTGTACAGGACCTTGCGCGTCTGCTTGGATTCGTACTCCTCATTGACGAGCATCGTGAGGAGGTCGCGCGTGGACGCGGTGGAATGAGCGCGTTCGCGGTCGCGACGAAATCTGACGCCGGGACCGCGCGGAATGTGTCTCGGCTCGTCGATGTCGTCAAAGGGAGGGGGTGATAGCAGCGCGGTGCGGGGAGACAGCGATGTTGGGTCGGATTCTGATGTACTCTCTCTGTGATGGGAACGGATTGAGCCATATTCGGTCGATTGGGGGGTGCGTACGCCACATACAAATGACCTTGCCATGGTTGTGACATGGTCCTTGGCAAGCGTGAGTCGTAGATATGGATGTAGGCTGGATATCGTGGCGTACCTCTTGTGTATACGATGGTAGGACGACTGGTAGAATACAGATGGTGGATATGAACAAGGACACTCGAGACTTTCGTGGTTCCTCAGAAACTCGTCTCAGCCTACACAAAGTGTGATTGTCACGGTCACGTGAATCTAATTCGGATATGGGTTATGTGTGATATTGCTGAGTCATGTCACGCTGTATATGTGTCGCAGCCACCCAAACTTTATTTTCCCTGTATCATCTCTTACTCTACCTAGGAGAACGAAAGCATGAGGTGCGGAGAACGACGCGTGTTTCCGCTCTTATTCTGACTGTATTCGAACAGCGGAAGCAAGCTCTCAGTGTCAAGCGTGCGGGGCTCCGTCAAAGAGCTACTCGTTGCAGCCAATGACGAGCAAAAACGCAACTTTGTGGAGACGATCGAGCTCCAAATCGGCCTCAAGAATTACGATCCCCAGAGAGACAAGCGTTTCTCTGGAACTGTAAAGTAGTAACCGCTCTGCCCAGATAGTTCCGTCTGGAGTTGATGCTCCGTTGCAGATTACCAAACATTCCGCGCCCTCGCATGTCCATCTGCATTCTCGCCGACGCAGCCGACATTGACCGTGCAAAGCAAATAGAACTCGAATACATGTCGGTCGACGACTTGAAAAAGTATGGAAATGGACCGTCTCGAACCGAACATGTGATGACTTGTCCGCGCAGGCTCAACAAGAACAAGAAACTCGTCAAGAAACTTGCCAAAAAGTACGACGCGTTCTTGGCCTCCGAGGCCCTCATAAAACAGATTCCTCGTCTCCTCGGCCCCGGTCTCGCCAAAGGTATTAGCGGTGGTGTTCCGGAGAGGATGTGCTTATATCCGCACAACAGCCGGAAAGTTCCCGACCCCCGTTTCTCACTCTGAGGACTTGGCAAACAAGCTCGTCGAGGTCCGCTCTACTATCAAATTCCAGCTCAAAAAAGTACTTTGCTTGGGCGTGGCCGTCGGACACATCGATATGACGGACGACCAAGTGCTCGCTAATGTGATGCTGAGTAAGTCATGTTGACAATACCCCGTGATTTGTGCCTGTACGCGGCTTTCGTAGGTATCAACTTCTTAGTCTCGCTACTAAAGAAGAACTGGCAAAATGTCAAGTCGCTGCACATCAAGAGTACGATGGGCAAGCCTATCCGCATATTCTAATCTTATCTTGCGAGAGGGTCGAGAGTCGGACATGCGGGATAGGGTTCTGAAGGCAGGAGCCAAGTCTGGTATCATAATGCAAAACACGAAGCCCCGCACGCTTTTACCAACGGCTTCGGAGTGGGAGGTCGATTGGGAGCTGATATGATGCCACGACGTCCGTTCCTGTCTCAGTTTGCTGCTCCACCGTGTCTCCTCGTTCCCATGCATGTACTTGTCGGGTATGCGCCCATAATGTGAGGTGTGAACTGTTGCGTAGGTCGCACAGCGACGACGATGCCAGCGCAGTTCAGAGTTAAACTGCAAGAGCGTTCCCAAGAGATTTGATTCTTTTACGCACACCGTTCGTCAGTGAGATCGCTCGACACAGCCCCTTCAATGCTTGACGGGTGCCTTCCTCGACAAGGTTTCTTCCTTCTAATCCTCAATCAGTTCGACCCCAAATTTCAAGCCTTGCCCGTCCCGGACGCGCGTGCTACAACGAACTTCTACAGATCTAGACGGGAGGAAATTTACACCCAGACGTTCCAGCCTCTCGGGAAACGACGCCCATCAAAACGAGGGCACGATACGGAACACGCCCATATTCACTTCCCAGTGCTAACGTCTCAACAAAAAAAAAGGCGGAGCCAAACCTTATGTCGAAACCTAATGGTCACGTTGGGCCCCCGTTTTTTTTTTGTTATGGCTCTGGGCATAGAGCGCAGGAAATTTTTCGTATACCGTAACCCGCTGTCAAACCCAAGTCGACTTCTCTCCTGATAAGGACCGCCAGCTATGAACGTGGCACCGCGAACGCACTTTAGCAGGTGTTGACGCAATGTGAGAGAGAACGCTCTCCTTCTTCCACGCCTCGACTGATGACTGTGTGACGGGCGAACTTTCGCACCATCTGCCAGCGGCTGCGGGAAGCATCGAGAGTCGATGATTCGTTGCCAATGGCCACATACAATTCAGGCGCCCAGAGCTGCCGTCATTTCTAGAATCCGCGTCGATGATCGCTTGATGGGGGTTTTTTTTTTTTGACACGGCGGCGGCGCATCTATCGTCAGGTGATTGATATACTCAGGCCCCCCACAGCCGGGCGTTCAATATGTGTCCGGCTCGGAAAAGCGTCGGCGGCCTCGTGCCGCGCTCGTGCTCGACCGTCGCTTCTGGTGGGCGCGACCGAATTCGCTTCATAAAGCCAAGGAGATACGTGCATTCGGCGCGCTTTTCTCGTACGTGTGGATTTTTATTATTATTATTTTTTATTTTGTCCAAGTCGTATCTGGCGTTGGTGTGAGACAATCCTGGGACAGATTCATTGTACGCGATCTCGTGTTTGGTCGCTTCTCCATGAAGGCGATGTCGGCATAGATTCCCTCATATGCTCTGGCGGTGTCATGTGAATTTCCCCAACGCTCGACTCGTCGTGAGCTACGACGTGGTTGGGCCGCCATCAAAAGTTTGAGACGGGCTTTAGCGAGCGAAAAGGACGACCTTTTTGACCCCATATTTGGACTAGGTCAGGTTGGACACTCATTTGGCCATAGTCACTAGACCTCCACCAATCACGATTCTCAAACTGCGCCTTTGAAAAGCCTCAAGATCAAGCGGTAACGTTACAGCTCTGTCCCTCTGATGGTTGGTTGGTCGCCCCCTCGGCGCGTCAAGGAACGCAGTGCGACCCTGATTGCGGCTCCGGAACTATAGGTCAGTGATTATACGCGCAATCAGCCTGTGCCAGTGTAAGTGGCGTTTTTGCTGTAATGGTTTCCTTGGAAGACTGAATACTGCCTCTCTGGGTGTGCCGTGTCCCGATTGAGAAGTCCCGCCAAGTAGTGTGTGGACGGTGACTGATCGTTGACGGAGGTGCACCGCCATGTACCACACATAATGCTAGCACGTGCGGCAACGCTTCCATATTCTGAACTGCTCGGTCGCAAAAGGAATGTACGCGGGACTAGTTCCGAAATGTTCGTTTTCGTCGGTGGGGGGGAAAAGGTACACAGATGGGTAACGTAGCTTAACTCCTTCAGGGTTGGTCTGATCTCGCACTGGTATCTTTGCAGATCTCGAACCAATCGCGTTGGCGGGCGGGCGGGATTGGATCACGCCCCGAATTTCGAGACTATGGTGGACGGCGAAAGCGTGTTCGGGGTGACCTCGTTGTTCTTTGCCTGGCGTGGGCAGCGAATTTTTTTTTCTTTTTTTTTTGAGTTCACCAAGCGCAGGTCGACCGACCGAGACCACAAAAAAGGTGGGGTGTGAACGTGCCAACGACACATCCGGTGTGGGAGAAAATGTTGAGAACGCCGTTTGCGCGTCGACGACTGGGGAGACGATTATGTCACAAGGAGGATGGGCATTTTGCTCCCAGCTCGCTGTAGCCAAAGCGGGGCCATCAGGGGCCGGCACGCACAGTCGTTGTGAGCTCAGCGAAATTGCGGACGGGTCGACATGGCGGAGGCGGTGGTCTGGACTGATGCGGCAAGGCGTCGGACATGGGTTGGTGGGACCTCGCTGTGAGGGTGCGCCACCCATGAACGATCGACTCGATCTCGAGATCGCGCTACTCGCGTCGTTTACGTCTAGACGGGACCGAAATTGGGACTGCGTACCTTGATCCCAACACAAACGGACAGACCGCAAGGTCACTACCGTACTCATCAAAGCTTTCGGTGAACCGTTGGCGTTGGTATCGATCGAGTCCACAGATCACGTGTCCGAAGAGAATACATAAAATAAAATAAAATAAAAAAGACACAGTTTCACATCGAGAATGAAAAAAGGTTCCGCGCCGAAATTATATTCGCGCGTCGTACAGGACGGCATATGCCGGCTTCAGTGGCGACGAGATCCAGATAACGGGAAAGCCAAAATTCGTGCCCAAAAGAGAATTAGCAGATTTCAGGGTCCGAACTGGACTGTCATCGAATATATTACTGCGGTACGCCCCCATTTATTTCGTATATTTTATCCCCCTTACGTATTTTTTCCGTACCGCCTTGACAGGTGCTCCCTCTTAAGCCTGCTCCGAGTCCTGTTCCTCCGCAAGGCTTGATCCCGTCGTCTCTGCAGCCCTGCAAGCCAATATCCAATGCCCCGTCACTCCTCCAAACACGACTACTCCCAGTACTCCTCACAGTACCTCTCCGATTCCAGCCAGTCCCCCCCGTCCTCCGCCCCCACCTCCATCCCCCTCCCCGCCCAGTCGGGCTCAAAGAAAAAACACGTCTGCGGCACCTGCGAACGTGGATTCACCACCAGCGGTCACCTCGCCCGCCATCTCCGCGTTCACACGGGCGAGCGAAACCACAAGTGCCCCTTCCCCGGCTGCGAAACGCGATGTTCCAGGCAAGACAATCTCCAACAGCAGTGAGTCTTGCCCCGTCTCCGAGAGATCTGCTCCTCTTCATTTTCGACCCTGGACGGAGTTACTCAATCCTCGGCCACTGACATGTCGCTGACGCTCACCCTTTCATTTAGCTATCGCATCCATCTCTCCCCTGGCTCTCGGAGGAGCTCCAGCTCTGCCACACGTGCCGCGATAGCTCGTGCCGTAGGCGCCAACGGCTCAAAAAACAGTCGGCCTTCGTCGGCCATGGTCACCCCCGAACGCCTCTCTAGCGACCCACCTTCCCCTCCGCCCGCTTTGGAACACGCCTTGATTCCTCCCCCCCCTGAGTCCCCCCCGCAACTCGTCCAAGCGTTTCCTGTCCCTCACGTGTCCGTGTACAACGACAACATGCACTCGGCGAGTAGCTCCAGCCGTTCTCCGACCCCATTGGAGAATGCTTATCCGATGATCTCGCAACATTCCCATGGACTGACAAATGGGCATATTACATCCCAGCCGTCCCCCTTGGCGTCCCACTACAGCGACAGTCCACCGACTTACACCGAATCTTCCCAGCATTCAAACTACGGTTACGTCTCTCCGTCCTCGCATGCCCCACCGAGTGCGGTCGACCAGTCATATGACTACTCCTACAGCGAAAAGTCTCCCCTTCCCCGCCTTCAGTCCACCACCCTTCATCATCCGTCCATGGACAACATCCATGACCACTCCCCCCCCTCTTCCGCACATCTCTCATCTGTATCTTCCCGTCTATCCATTTCGCATATCTCACATCCGCAGCCGTTTCCAAATCATTACCACGCGGTCAATTCGCCGTCTCCGGACTCGGGCCATTCCGTCTCTCCCCATTCCCAGGCCTCTGGGCCACCCACGCCAAACTACTCCGCCTACCAGGACGACAGACACGATGGGACTGGATACCACGCCATCGAGTCCGTACCTGACCACTCCGGCCTTGCCAACGGTTACGTGTCTTCACAGAGCCACATCCTGCACGGTAGCTACAACCACTCTTTGATGTCGCAACAAAGCCTGCCAAGATACGATTCTCCGCCCCCCATTTTGGCGCCGATCCAGGACGAGCGAGTGATCCGGG
>JBBPJX010000435.1:0-16102 GCA_038088955.1 Neotropicomus parvogracilis | reverse complement strand
TACCAACACCACCACCACCACCACCACCACCACCACCACCACCACCACGTCGATGTCGACAACACAGACGTCACTCTGCCATCCCGCCGCTGCTATCACGACATCGACGTCGACGACAGACGCCACCTGCCACCACAGAGACGAGGCCAGTACCAGTGCAAACCCACGACTCGACAACGACAATGCGCAGGCCACGCTGGGACGACGACCATGATGCGACGAGGTGCGCGCGGCCACGGCGACGATAGTGCTCGGGACCCAACCAGACAGGATGATGGCAGTGGTGGTGACAGGAGACCCGGCTGCATGACGACGATAACGCGCACCCGTTGCCTGCCCATAGCCAATGCCATCCACCGTGTCGCGACGATGGTGGGAGCCGCACGACGACAACGTGCCCATGACCATGGCCAATTCATGCGGGTACTCGCACCAGACCCGTACCCGTACCCGCTCCATACCCGCATCCGTACCCGTGCGGGTACCAAAATAACTAGTTACTTCACTCGTAAATAGTGCTGATGATACTACAATCAATAGTTGTCGTTTTCAATGTCCCGATCTCTGCCGGTCTTTCACGAATCCATACCTCCTCATAACCCATACCTTATGGCTTCCACTGAGGGGGTATGGGTTACAAGGGAGTCGACCGTATATATAAACTTCATTTGGGCACGTGGTAAGCAAGGTGTCAGCCATTTAACCCATTCGAGTCTAGCGTGTCGCTAACCTGAACTATGAGCGTGTTCCCCATCGGGTGAGGGCATATTACTTGATAAGTCCCGGGTGAATACTTCGTGTACCGAAGAAGATTGTCGTAAGTTCGCTGGCCGACTCCGACAGAGGGGTTGTCAGAGCGGGGGAAGCGTGGCCAAAGGCCACCCATCGATCGTTTCGTTGTTAGTGAGCATGGCATCCTGAACCTCGTGGGGTTCGTGCATGGTATTCGACAGGCTGAAGGTAAAAGTGCGGGCAGGCAGAGTGGAGCTAAGCGAGCGTGAATGGCTGCCTTCTAGGACACCGTATTTGCACTAGGTCAGGTTGGAACACTTATTTGGGCATAGTCACCAGACCTCCACCAATCATGATTCTCAAATTGCGCCTTTGGAAAGCGCCAAGCGGTAACGTTACACTTCTGCCTTTCTGATGCCTATACAGGAGCTTCTTATACGTCACTAGATAACATTACGAAATTCAATGGATGCCTGAAGCGGACCTAATGGAGTCGAGAAGGATGTCTGCAAAGTCCCCTCCAGCCTCCCATATTGCAAACCCTCTCAGACCGGTCTTCTTGATGAACTTGCCCTTGGCAGAAAACGATCGAGCATTGTCGAAAGAAACCATGACTTGGGATGTTTTGTTGTAGACGTACGGCTGAAAAGAAGATTGTCAGATCAAACACGCGATAAAGCCAAGTATTGAGGCCACTCAACAGTTTGACTGCAGGAATCATAGCGATGGTAGATACCGTGCGCCGGGTTCCCTTTCTCTGTGAGAAACCCGCCATCGATGAGACCCCATAACCTGAAGGTGCCACCAGGCCTTTGGAGAACACCGCACGCATCAACACTGCTGGTATCATCCCATCCGTCACCGAGGGGCTGATTTGAAGCGTTGAACTTGGGGTATGGAGCGAGCTTCGTCTTGGAGCCTTGAACGAACGCATCGGAAGGCGAAACACTATAGGAGCGACCATAAGCCGCGACACCGAGCACGATCTGATCCAGCGGCATTCCAGCGGCATTCCATGCTTTGACAGACGACACCGCAGAGCCCATCTGGTCGGCAGGAACAGCACATGTGTCATCCAGAGGGGCGTTTGGCCCGACGGCCGATGACCATGAACCCCAAACGTCGTAGTTCATGATAGCAATGTAGTCGAGGACTTTGGCGAAGCCAGATACGTCTTTGGAAGGTTTACCAGAAGCATCAACAAAAGGGGTGACCGAAGTTGCAGCGGAGAGGGTCAACTCCGCCCCAATAGGGTTCATACGGAGTTCGCAGAGGAATGAAAGGAGATTCTCTGTATCATCAAGACTGATTGTGTTGCAACCCACGCCTTGGTGGTTCGGAAATTCCCAACTGGCAGGCACGCATTTAGTAGTGCCCAGACGCTCGAGAAAGAAAGAACGTACTCAAAGTTGACGCCATCTAGGTCGTATTCCACTACGAAATCGACGACAGTCTTTACGAAGGCAGTACGGTTTTCCGGAGTTGCTAGGTTGGATGAGAACCAACGACCTCCATCCCAACCTCCGATTGAAATATGTGCCGCAACGCCCTTTAACGCTGCAGGTAACTAATTGTTTCTGGATCAGGCGGAGCGAGCTCACGTGTTCATGTGCCTCCCACACAAAGTCCGGCAGAACAGATGGTTCTGATCCGTTCAAGGTAAGGGTGTGGACGCTCGGAGTCGTAGCACTGTCCGGCAATGGTCAGCCGCCAATTGTCGAGGTCTGACGGATAAAGTAGGCTCACGCAAAGGAGTAGATCAACGTATTGTACTTGTCCCAGCTGACGTCCGAAAGTGGGAAGCCTTCTGTGGCATGCCAGCCTGCGTACCAGGCAGCCGCGACGGGCTCGTCTACACAATGGGTCTGTGGAAGACAAGCCGCCTGCTGGAGGACAGCGAGCACTGTCACAGATAAAAAGAGCGCGAAAGACATCGCCAATTTTTCGAATTCTGGGAGCGGATTCGAGTGGGGCGAGTTAATTTCTGCCACTAGCACGGGCCCCTACTTATACGTATTTTCGTTGAGCGCACGGGTCGTTATTCGCATCTTCACGTTTTATTTGAGGGTAGAGCGGCTGGGACGATGGTACTTCCAAATGGAGCGTTATGGCTCAGGGCTTTTCGATTGTTCGGATTAATGTCTACACACATTCGGAGTCGCATTATGTCCAGACCGGGATCGTTTCGTTAGATGACCACATGCGCAAGCATCACCAGGTCTGATCAACTGTCCTGACGACATACTAGAGTTCTTGTTGGCCAATATTAAGAGTTTCAAACTTGCGTCCAGTAGGATACGTGATTGGTTCCGGGTTGTAGTGTGGAACAAAGGAGCAAAATTGCTGTCCAGTTGTAAAAATATGAGCGATGGACGATCACATGTGGAAGGACCCTGCGGAGTAAAAACGACTTTTCCCGTTACGGGGAGGCGAGCCGGGAAGCGAGCCGGGAAGGTATCGAAGGTAGCCTTCCGGGACTCGCCAAAAGGTACAGTACCGTGCCCCCTCCATCACGACGTCGATGGCATGAGCGTCACCTCACCATCACTGCGACACAACATAGAGATGCGGCTGGTCAATGCCACCCCCGCGTACATGTTGTTCTACGACGATGGCGACCACGGCCACCACCATCACGACATAACAACCGCGGCTAATGCCATTGCACGCATGCCCCAGGCCAAGGCGGATGGCGACGACGAAGACAAAGACGAAGACGACATCGCGCGCATGGCCAGTGCCACGGTGGGACGACAGTATGGGGGTGGCTGACGCCACGGAAGGCTGGCTACGACGCGGGCACCATCCTACCACGACGACGATGATGCGGTGTCGACGGCACTCACCCCCTCCGGCCCCTCCACCATGACAACGCGACACGATGTCAACACAGGGATGGGTCACAGGGCTGGTCAATGTCACCCCGTCATGACCTCGACGGCGCTGGAGTCACCCCGCCACCACCACGACAAGGACGAGGATGGCACGGCGTCGGCGCAGAGACGGGTGCCACCCCACCATCACTACAGTGACGACAGCGACGCGACGCAGTGTCGATGCGGGAATGAAATTGGCCAATGCCACCCTATTACCACCATGTCGCACGGCAAGGCATCGTCCTACCACCCCGGCGACGATGATACGACAACCACGACAATGACGACAACGACGCGACGAAGATGCGGTGTCGACGCAGGGATAGCGCTGGCACTGCCACTTTGTCGACGACGACGACCACTGTGAGCACCATCACCACCCACTCCCCCACAATGGGACATGGTGTCGACGCAGGGACAGGGCTGGCCAATGCCGCCTCATCGCCACGACACTGACGGCGCACATGTCACCCCACCACCCCGATGACGACGATGACGCGACGTGGTGTCGACGCAGGGACGGGCCCCACCATCACAACGTCGACAGCGCATCCTACCGCCCTGGTGACGATAACGACGCGACAACGACATGATACACTCGTGTTTAAGCCTATTATCATGCTGAATGTACCTCAGTTTGTTTAGTAAAGCATTTTGTCATGTACATATATACTATTGTAAGTCATCTTTTTCCTCTGCCGCTCACTGGCGAAAATCCCCCCCTTGGCTGCACTGCCACAGCTGCCCATCGGAATTCGGAGCCGCTGGCCGGGTGGGGTTCAAAAAATAGGGTCCTGATTATGTAAGATCGACCCAGCGCGGGTGCAATTACGAGTTGTAGCACTCGCGTCCACACGCCGGATCGTGTGTGCACTAGCTCAGGGCTACATGTAGTTCCAGTCTGCCCTCACATATCAGGCCTCAGACACGGGTACGAGGTGCGCCAGGTTTCACCACGAGGGTTAACTTGAGCCCGTACCTGCCAATGCAGGTGCAACCGTTCTCATGCAACTTCTTTCAAACCCGAGAGTCGAAATCAAATGATACTGCCCCATGCCCCATGCCAAGCAGCCAACTCTAATGACGGCGGGACAGCAAGACCTCAAGCGTAACGCACGCCAACTCGTTTACGTTGGCATTCTGCTTGGATCTAGTGCTTTGGCTTGGGACATCATCTTGATCACGCCCACCTTTTCGCGCATACTGGCCTTCCTTTTTCTGGGACGCTGTCTAGACATACGATCGCTCTCTCACAAACCCACCTGAGGTCGAGGTCATCTTCGACAGATAGTACCCTCTACCCAAACCAAGCACGACGCTTGGCGCCCACCGCCTCCGCCCACCGCCATGCAGGATGTCGGAGCACGACAAGCGAGCATCGAATGTCACCTCAAAATGGTCCGAAGATGTCTCGCGTCGTCCTTCTCGCAGTGCTCATTCTCGAGCGCCGTCCCGCCATACCCTGCGCTCGCATACCAAGAACAACACGAGGTCGGAGAGCAACCTCGACACGGCAGTCGCATCGCAGCCAAGATCGTCCACCTTCGAAACATGGTCGCCAGCCTTACCCCCATTCTTGCTACGACCGAAGCCGATCAGTGCTCGGTGTTGGATCGCTTCCGTGCGAGCGTCGAGATGCTCTGGACCGAGAGACGTGGATACGGTGCGCGCGATGCAATGGACGCGCAGTCGAGTCTCGTTCAACAGGTTCACACGGAACCTTTGGCTTCTCGTCGATCTCTGGAATTTTCGTCCGCTTCGACACCCCGACATCGCAGAGCAGATCCTTCGAGAATTTAGACCACGAAAGCTGTATGTGCAGAGATGCTCAACACACGCGAGCTCGACGGGCGTACGACGTTTTACAGCGATAAACCCGCTGCCATCTGTGATGGGACAACATCAGAAGCTGAGTGCTATATCGATCAGTGCATACGTTTTCGGGAGTGCGATAATCGTTGATTTACATCTACCTGAGAGGCCTGTGTCGTCGTAGAGTACAATGCCATCGGATCCTCGTACAGTGCTTGAGGGGAGAGTCGTTCATTGCGGTGCAAGTCAACTTATCAGGATCAGGCATATGAATAGGTCCGACGGGGCCGGGCGAGATCAAGGGATTCGGATCGACAGCCTCAGAGGCCTGGGCTTGCTTTTGGCCTGCTGCGGGATCTACTTACCTGGCACTGGGAGCAGCTGGCAGCCCAGGTGCCGACATCTAGCATCCCATTAGCTGTATTACCTCGCGCATCAAGCAAGTTGACACTGGGAGATTCCATGGCAAACTCGGGCATCGGAGGATCACTGGCGAAAGCTGCATATGGACAGGCTTTCAGGACACCATATTCGGACTAGGTCAGGTTCAAACACTCATTTAACCATAGTCACTAGACCTACACCAATCACAAATCACAAATTGCGCCTTTGGAAAGCGTCAAGCGGTAACGTTACACCTCTGCCTTTCTGATGGAGCGTCGCCCAGGAGAAGCAGTGTTGTCAAGGCCCACCGCACGCCTGATGGAGTCAAGAAGTATATCCTTGTAATCTTCACCGGAGTTCCACATCTCAAACCCTTTGAGATTGGTCCCATCGATGTACTTGCCCTTGGCAGCGAACGACCGAGCATCGTCGAGAGAAATCATGACTTGGGACGTTTCGTTGTAAACGTACGGCTGGAAATAGGGTCGTCGAATCAGAGATATGAGATGACGTCGAGGTAACAAGACCACTCAACGGTTTGGCTGCAATCGTCGAAACGGTAAGTAGATACCTTGCGCTGGATTCACTTCCGCATCGAGGAACCCATGGTTAACAAGCCCATGGAAGGTGAAAGTACCGTTCGGCCCTTGGTGGTCCCCACAGACGTCAGTGCTATTGGTACCACTGTCGGAATCGCCAAGCGGCTGGTTCGAACCATTGAACTCCGGGTATGGGCGGAGGTCAGTGGTGGAGCCATCGGCGAACGCGTCAGTAGGGAGGACACTGAAAGAGTGACCATAAGCAGCAACGCCGAGCACGGTCTGGTTCAGTGGCGTTCCAGCCTGATTCCAAGCCTTGACCGCCGAAACCGCAGAGCCTTGCTGATCAACGGGTAGAGCACAAGTGTCATTCAGGGAGCGTTGGGTCCGACAGTCGGTGATCAACTGCCCCAAACGTCTTAGTTCATGACACCAATGTAGTCCAAGACCTCGGCAGAGCCAGACACGTCCGTGGAGGGCCTGCCAGAGGAGTCCATGAATGGGGTGAGCGAGCCTGCTGCGGACAGCGTCATCTGGGAGCCAGCAGGATCCGAACGGAGCTCTTGGAGGAAGCTAAGGATGTTTTCGGTATTGTCAGAACTGACTACATTGCAACCTATGCCTTGTCACGGTTTGCCGGGATATTCCCAACTGGTTGATGATAGCTATGTGTGTTTACATTAGGGGATAGAGACTAGAACACGCACTCGAAAATGAGAACGCCCAGGCCATATTTTTGTACGAAATCCTCGCAAGTCTTCATAAAAGCTGTACGATTTTCTGGGGATGCAACAGTCCAGCCTCCGATTGATGCTTGTGGCGAAACGCCATTGACGCCACTAGTCAGTATTGCTTCAGAACAAAACACGTAGACCTACGTGCTTCACTAACGAATTGGGGAAGGACTAATGGATCAGATGGTTCTAGGAGATATTATGGACGTCCGGGGTCGTGGTGCTGTTCGGGAACGATCAGCTGCTTCTTCAAAGCAAGGACTAGATAGGCTTACGCAAAAGCGTAAATGAGTTTGTTCTACTTCGGCCAGCTGACATCTTCTGGCAGCGACTGTTCAGGCGAGTACCAGGCAGCTGTAGTGTGGGTCTGTCACCCTTGATCAATGACCTGTTCATCACTCCTGATGGATACCATTAGGTATTAGATCTGTCAATATAATATCATAGATTGCAATATGGTAACACACTGCACAAGTCTGAGTCACTACCACCGTGTTCCTCTGCCTTGAGACTAAAATGTGATCGGAGTCGGCAATGTTGTCAATATCGCTCTCATAACCGGTGCCTCGGGTGCCCCAATTGCATTCTTGTATTGCCTTTCTACATCATTCCAACGGTCTCTGTATCCCTCCCAACCCGGAGGTTTGACCATCCTCTCGTCATGCCAAGCAATAACGAACAGCCGGGGGCAACGCGTGACGTTAGCAAAGAAAGCAGCGATAGCCAGCACGGACTCTTCCTCGATGACGGAGTCGAGAACGAAGAGGCAGACCAGCCTGAAGTCCGGAACAGACCCGCTCGGTGGCGTTTCGGTACATCCACGGGTGTCGACAGCGAGCGCAAGCCGTGTGAGGGACCTACACGTCTGCAGAAGCTGTGCAAGCCCACGCAGGGTGATTCCGCCTCGCGAGTTCCAGCCCCACGAGTAATTGATGAGGTGATGTTCAAGGTCAGGCCATGCCGATGCCAGTGTCAGCAGATCGCTGTCCGTCAGTCCCACGTTCCATTCGAGATCGAGATCTAGGCGCTGAAGACTGCTGAACGAAGCGCATGGCCACAAGTCTTCCAAGCAAAGTGGGGGGGCTTCCAAGCGAGTGGTAGGACGGTTGACACAATGAAAGGTCATTAATGGTGTTGCCGGCACCGGATGTCTGAACACCGGCCACGAAGGAGAAGAGTTCCTCCCATGAAGGGCAGCTGTCAATGGTGACACCGATATGTGAATTAGCAGGCAGTCGGATCCAGGAGAGGAATCGAAGGATAGGGTCCAACGATCCAGAATTCATGGTGAGCTTCTGGAGGTTGGAAAAGACAATGGGTAGGTCAGAAGTTGGTAACGTGGCGGATGGCATAAATGCAAGGCTAGTCAACGCAGGCATGCGGGATAGATGTCCAAGAGCATCCACATCTAGGGAAATGCGAGAACAAATCACAGTTTCAAGGTTTCGCCACAGGCAGATAGAATTGGAGACACGTTCGTCGAATGCGACATCAGACTGACCGGGGTAGAGGAAAAGCTTTCTGATACTTGGTGAAATTTTGGAAAACGATTCAAGGGCACCTAAGAACCAAAGTGGGTTCTTGACCTTGATTTTGAGGGAGGTAAGAGACGGAAAAAGAAGGTGCAACTGAGGCATCACTTCGCCTACATATTCGCAACCTAGACGGCGGAGGTTCGGGAAGAGAGGCTCCGGGGTTGGGGGGTTTGCAAGGATCCTGAGATAATTCACGGTGAGTCCCTTTCTGAAGTCGCGTGCAAATCGGACTCGACGAGTATAACTTCGAATGGTGTCCCACTCGGTAAATGTAAGCGGCGAAGACTATACATCGGCTGTCAAACAAGGTGCAATGAATATTCGAGAGCATCTCGCCCCGTCTAGAGCACCTTTTCTGGAATAAAATACCTAAACATGAACATGTTGTATAACTCTTCCCAGAGTACGTCCAGCGCTGGGTCTTTGAAAGCGTGACATGCTCTGGCCAGACGTGCCAAATCGGCATCGCGTTCGCATTGGTTAGCGATGTTGATACGTATCTCTTCTATCTTGAGCGCGCGATGCATTATCTAATAGAAGGGGACGAGCAGAATGGTACTGCGAGATGTGGAACACCATTGTGACGCAAACAAACAGACCCCACTAGCTCCACCTTCGCTCGAAAGGACTTGTGAGCCGTCAGTCCGTACTAGCACCATCCGTATTATACTTGAATCATAACAAAGATGTGATATAACCAACACGACTCCATCGCCAGAACTATTTGGTAGCCACAGACACCGCATTCTTCTTCTGTTCCTTCAGCTTTTCGATGCGCTAAGTACCCGCATCAACAGCCGCGCATCCACACACGAGGAAAAAGGACGTACCAAACGCCGCTCCTCTTTCCGCCTCGCCATCTCGTTGGCCCGCTCCTCCTTGGTCATCCCCGGATTTGACTTAGGTGCATCCAGACTCGAATCCGTCGTCGCCGGCAGAGGTGGCGGCGACGACATAGGTGTAGGTCGAGCGCTGGAAGCGGGTGACATCGCAGCCTGTTTCCCGCTCGATTTTCGCACCGGAAGTTGCGGCGTCAGCGTGCGCGGAGGTGGTTGGGGTGAGCCCCACCACTGTGTTGCTGTGGTTGGTGCACTCGCCAGCATGTCCATGGCGCCCCATTCGTCTTGCACTTTACGTGAACAGAAAAAAAAACCAAGTTCAGAACAAGCGACGCCAAAATGTACGCGGATCCAACATACCCTTTGGAGAGCCGGGACGCGAAGCACCAAATCCTAGGTCTGCCGCCGGCGATACTGACACTGTCGGTGCACTCTCAAACGCGCCTTGAGAGGATGATGAGCAGCGGCGTACTCCGATAGACAGGTGACTTACTCCAATCTCCCTCATCCGCATTCACGTCCATCAAGTCGTTATTTCCCCACGTAACGTTACCGCCTTCATCAGCGGCGACCTGTTCCGCTAGCTGTGCTGCGATCGATTTTGCGTTCGCCTTGTTCCCGCTCAGTTGAAGACCCCTTGGTTGCGAGAGACCGGTCAAAGTGGTTGTCCGCGACTGGTCGTTTGCACCAGCGCCGCCAATCGGTGCAGAGCCGTTGTAAGTGGCGGGTGGTGACGAGGTGCCTGCGATCGTACTCTGCAAGTCGCTCGGAGCGAGCTGCCAAGGAAAATGTCGTTAGAAAAAAAGAAAGAGAGCCTGGTTAGATAGATATTACCTTTTTCCCGAGGGACGATATTGCCCATCCAGCGAGCGCTCCAGCAGCACCCGTCGCTGAGTTGACGAGGTTCGCTTGTGTGAACCCCCCTGGGATAGACAATGGCGTATTCCCATCACCCTCCACCAATGCAGTTTCGGGCTACACAGGGGTGAACACGACGGAGAAGAGCGGGAAGGGCAATCGTACCATGGACTCTGCGTGCGTTTCCAAGCGCTTCATAAATAACTCGACGACCTTGAAAGCCTGATCCCGTACGATCCTGGAAGACGATCAATGAAATGGGACGATGAGACGAGCCGATACGATCCTCACTTTTCCTTGTCGAGCGTGGCGCCGATGATGTTCGGAATGACCTTGGCAGCCACGTCTTCAATGTTGAAACATTCGCTAGTCGCGGTAAACGCCATCAATCCTGCTACTCGCGCATGTACAAAAGAATCCTTGAGTGCCTTGGAGAACGCAGGGACGAGGACCTTTTGTTTGGTGTTGTGACCGAGCGTGGGCCCTAGTCGTCCGATGAGGATGCAAGTGTTCGTTCGTATGGATGCCTCGGGGTCGCTTTGAAGGCGTGCGAGATGCCGGAGTAGTTCGTTGTTGAGGATGCGGTCACTCAGCTGCGAGCACACATGTCATCAAAAACGAGGCGAGGGACGACCGTAAAACGTGCCTTTGACGAAAGAAGGGCGATCGCACGTATCGTCGCTTCGCGAATTACAGGAACTGTATCCGTAAAGCCGGATTGCTGGTCACCCCTCATCAACACGGCGAGGCGAACATGAGAACGATGGCTCACGTACGAGATTGGGCCAGATTTTTTCTACAACGACTTTCTTCTCGAGTTTTTCCGAGTACTCGGAGAGGCTATCGAGGAGGGCCATGCGCGTACCTCGATCGGGATTTGCGAAAAGGCGGATCAGTGGACCGAGGACCAAGTTCATATATTCGTCGGGTGTAACGTTCTTCCCAAACTGTAAGACCAACGGAACGATCGTGGCAGCAGAAGCGCCACCGTACTCGAGCGCGGTCACGAGAGAAGGAAGTATTCGGAAAGAAGCAAACTCTGGGGGGAACGAAGTGGCGGATTCCTTGAGCGTGCTGTGTTTGCAATCGATAAACATGTTCTTCGCACCATGGGACATCAATTCCACTCACCGGAGTAGTGTAGCCTTCTCCGCTTCGCTGCCCAAGCTAAAGTTGTCGAGACCGGCGCACACCTTGACCAACCGATTACGAGAAAAGAAGCCGGAACCATCACCAGCAGTCTCTGCCATGCCAGTGTCCAAAAATGTTTTTGACGCCATGCGACCCTTTGGATTCGGGTTGAGAAGTTTCTTGAAGCAGGGAAACACGGAAGTAGGGATGGAGCCACGAGACGACGGTTGAGGAGGTGGATGCGGGGGTTCTGCAGTCTCTGGGGGGGGATGTGCCGGATTGAAAACGGAGTGCAGCAGTAGGCCGAGGGCGTAACTGTCTGCGGCAGAGATGGGACCGCTGCGTACACGCTCAGCGGTGTTGCCAGGCGAGAGAGGAGGACTTACTCCTTCAGCGCGGACCACCCGCCCTTTTTGACCTCGGGCGGCGCGCAGCCCATCGCTCCCGGCAGAAGGCCTCCCATCGTCTACATAGCTCGAATTGAAATGTAGTGATACAAGATAAACAAAGACTCACGTAGAGCACCGGATTGTCGTCCTTGGGGTTGCTCAGCGCCTCGAAACCGCCCAACTTCCATTCCCCAGAAGGCGAAATAAAAATCGCGTTCGGTCGAACGCTGCCGTGCGTCGATGCAGCAGAATCATTGATGAACGCAAGCGCGACCTAACGACCCGTCACATCCAACCGAACGGTACACAGAGCACGAATATACGACGTACCGAGACCCGGTGCAACCCCCAGAGCAACCAGTCTTGCCGTTCCTGCTGGCTCTTGGACGCCCACGGCTGCAATGCAACCGACAACGGTCGAACGCGCTCCGTCATGATGAGAATGGCGCTTTCGGATTCGACGACGTCCATGAATTTGAGAACATCGGGATGGCGGATGGTGCGTAGCTTGCGCAAGGCGTTCTTGGCGAGCGGGATCGTAGGCTTGTTAAGCGGGTGCACGAAGTCGTATTCAAAGACCGATACGGGGCTGCCGTCGTCCTACGCGCTGGTAAGGTCAGTTCGTATTAGAGATGGCGTGTGTAAGACTGTACACGTTTCGTGGCGTCGTAGAGGACCCATAACGTCTCGCAAGAGGCGACCTTTGGGCCAAGAGTGAAGGGTAAGTTGATGCCCGATTTTTGGACGAGAGTCGACACGGCTGCAGAGCCAAGATTGAGCAGGTAGTCCATCGGTTGCACTCGTCGAAATGCAGAGTCCTGAACAGCCGAGAATATCAGGGTTGCACCGTCACGGATAACACCGCGGCCCGGGGCCAGACAGATTGCATAACCCAGGGCGAAGTCATGGACCCGCAGTGCAAAGAAACCCGCAGGGATGGGCTATCATATATCCATCTATTGGGCTACAATCGACTGAAGTAACTAGTACGCGGTGGCGGATTCAGGAGATGGAGCTTCTCAATGGTCGGGTTGTCACAATAATTATAATATCCACCGAGGTAATGTCTGAACGACTCCAAAGAACCTAGGAGGAACCCATGACGAACTGAACGGCTACATAACCAATTTCGTGTGAAAGATAGTAATTTCTGGCCCTGTGAAAACACTTTGCATATCATCTAGCAGGACGTGCCAAACGGGACACAATCAAAGATCCCGACCGACAGGCTCGCGAGCCCGCGTAAACGCTTCTTCCCAGCGGGCCTCGTATAGCGATTTCACAAAATACTTATCGTCCCAAGCAGACATGAAATGATCGGAGTGATGTGCGAAACCAGAAAAGAAAGCGGACACGACCAGCACTGCTTCTGCTTTGATGACCGAGTCGATAACACAGAGGTAAATCTTGTGTGACGGCCTTGATTCCAGGCTCGCAAGCAATCCGCCCAGGGCTAATTCTGTGTACATACCTTCGGGTGTCGATTGCGACTGGCCAATTTCTGCGAGCCATCCCGCCTTGGAAAGTGGCAATGAAACACGACAGTAAGTTCTGTGATAGCAGACATTCGAATCCAGGAAAGTGACTGCAGAACAGGATCGAAGGATCGAGAAGTCAAACAGAACTCCGCAGCTTGGTGAACATAAAGGGTGGCTCTGGAGGCGGAAACAAAGCATCCAGCGTGAATTTGAGCTTAGTCGATGCAGACATGCGCACGAGAGCGTTCGTATCCAAGGCAGCTACAGAACACTCCGCGGTCTCGAGGTTTTGCCACCGGCACGCACCATACAAGGTACGACCGGGCGGGTGACCCGGAACACTTTTCGGTCTGGGACAGTGTAATGGCCAAACTTCGAGACTTGTGTTATCTAGTACCGACAGACCGTGAATATGATACGAGATGGTAATGTCCACCACAGGACACGACATACCGGAATCAATCAACATCAAGACGAACTCTTCCGAGTGGGTATGCCCAACCGCTTGTGTCTCTCGTCGTACTCTCGCACCTTGTCCGTGGGCTGTAGGAGGAGCGCGGCTGTCGCAGAGTCCTCCACAACTTGGTCAGAGGCCTCTACGAGTTTCTTCGTCTTAAGAAGCACTTTTTGGTGCGTCTCGTGTGCGGCTTTCTGTTGGGCAACGAGCCCGCGGACGTCTTGAATGTCTATGTCCGTCATGGGGATCATCGTTGGATGGGGACGAATCATGTTTGTGCAACTTGGTCAAAGAAGGCATATAATCGCTGGACGCGCTCAACGGCCAAACGCGGATACTGTTACATAAGGTAAAACACTCTAACCTATATCTCTAGTAATGTCCTACTCATTTGTATTAGAGTTCTGGTCTGTAGATAGGGAGGTCATCCCTCTTGTCATAAATATCATAAACTGCTGGTGTTCCTGCAGCTTGGAGTTCGCGTGCGACATTCTCCGCCTCGGCAAAAACGCGGAGTAGGTTACCTCCCGTCAGACCAGCGAGCTCATATTTGTTCCAACCCCGACGATATAATTCGGCAATCTAGAAAGGAGGATAAAAGAGATACCAAGGCACAAGAAATAGCGCAGACGTACGAGCGCAGGATACTTGGAGACGTCTTCAAGTCCGGCGGGGGTCGACGGTATCCCGTCAAAATCGCTACCAATACCAACACTACGATAATAGGCTTTATGCTGGAAAGGGACTAGAAGGAATAGTAGCTTACTGTTTTTTTCCAGTAACCCGTGCAATATATTCGACGTGATTGGCCACGGTCTGGACATTGGCCTCGCCGTCGGGTGCAACATACGCAGGGGCAAAGTTGACCTATCAAGACCTCGGAACAGTACTGATACGCTAATGTGTGGAACACACCATAATAATACCATCTTTTTTCCCGTCAGTTGTACCGATCAGGCTAAGCAGCTCGTCGGGCACGTTGCGAGCTACGTTGTGAATAGTCCTTGCCGAGGAGTGTGACCAGATGACGGGTGCCTTGGAGTGCAAGACTGCTTGCATCGCAGTCATGTCAGAAGTATGTGACAAGTCAACCAACATTCCGATTCTGTTCATTTCTTCGATAAGCTTAAAGCCAATAGGACTAGATAACCACGCGTCAGATAATGGGCAATGCTGAAGATGAAAGATAACATTGCACCTCAAACCATAGTGTAGTGGCGCAATTTGTACCAAGGATCCACAAGAATCAGCGAATGCATTGTGACACGTGTGAGTGAGAGTCACGTAGCGGATACCAAGTGCATAGTATTGTCGGAGCACCGAGATCGAGTTCCCTAATTGATGTCCTCTATGAATAATATGAGCGCATCTGGCAAGACGAATAAAAGTAAACCTACCCCTCGACGCCAAGTAGGCTGGCGATCTTTCCTTGCTGAATGGATTGCTTGATATCCTCCGAGCCAAGCGCGTAGCTGAATGTCTGCAGCACGTCAAATGCTGAAGCAGCAGAACGCGGACACGAGCCTCACGTCTGGATACTTTTCGATCAGACCTTTGGCGACGTCGATTTGTTCAAGCGTGTCTCTGAGATAGGCTGTCAAATTTCAATTATCAAAATTTATCAAGAGATATGCACCGCACTCTCCACGTAGCAGTCAAAAAGTCTTTTCCTTCTGTTGATGGTTCGGCACAAGGAACGTATACAGACCTTCGTCGAGTCTTGATTGATTGATGACGCACGAAATATTTGGATAAAATGCCTACCAAAAGAACCCCCCTACTTTCCCTTCTCGAAGACGGGGGATGTCAACATGCATCGGCATCTCGCCATCAAGTGGGACGTCAGAAGCGTTATTCCGCCAGCCCAGCCTCGCAACAGCTGGCAGGTCTGCAGAATCACATAAACGAGGCAAGAATTCGCTGATCGAAATTCGAACCGACCAATGTGTCCATCCTGTGCAGTGTCAGCCACAGCCAAGCACAGCGGCAAGCACGCACGATAACGGGGGCAGACTCGAGTAACCTTTGAGCTGCAAGATGTGGTTCCCTGGGTAGCTTTCCGGTCCAGCCATTATCTCTAAGACGGCCAGGATAGACCAGCGCGAGAACGACACCAACGACGACGATTACACCCAAGGTCGCCCAGACGACGAAACGAATGTAAACCGTTCGGGATCGCTGTTGTGCGTCTCCGAATTCTCCATCGTCGCGTGCATAATTGCGCTGGCCGGATTCCTCGCTTCGGAGCAGGGGATCGTTTTCGGTATTCATCGTTTCGGGCGACGAGTAGTAGTGGTGGTGGTGGTGATGGGGGTGGTGGCCGAAGAGGTTGAAACAA